>CATIWM010550791.1:0-17163 GCA_949671775.1 Mallotus repandus
TTATTATTTAACTGTTTAATTTTGGACGATTATCTTAAAATTATAACTGAAAATTTAGAATTCAAAATTTCATGTGAATTGCTAAAATATTTGATAGTGGCGAAATCGGGTCACCACATACATAATAATGTTGGGAACATGTTTTTTGAAATACCCCACGATTTCATTAGCTTAGAAAGTGATATGGCGTAGTTTATAATAATAATAATAATAATTATTATTATCGGAAAAAACACACTTTTCCATAATAATGTTAATGGCCCATGTGCATTATTGGCAAGATATTTGCGTACTTTTTGCTCTGATATAAGTTCAACAAGAAAATGCATTTAATTTTTATAATCCATAAAAGCTTGAGAAAGAAATGAATGAAATTATATTTAAGAAAAAAAAAGAGCGGTAGAAGGGAACAAGAAATACATGCCCATGTTTTGGAATCTTTTGTTTTCTACACCTGGATTTTTTTTATAAAAAAATTCCTTTGATATTGATAATAAAATATAGTCCAACTGTTGTTTTTTAAAACATTTTAAATGATAAAATTTAAAATTTTATTATAATTAATTTATAGTATTGATTTTCATTAAATTTTTTAAAAAATAATTACTCTTTATTATATGATCTATGATTAATACATATCCTATATGCATATATCATGAATGCTATTATAATTTACATTTACAATAAGTGAATGACTAATGCAACGCATAATTTTCTTATCTCTTATTTTTCTTTTTTTAGAGAATAAGCAAAATTTTTGTCATTATTTTTCAATCACATTAATAAAATTTTTTTAATTTGTAACTTGATAATTAGTATGCTTCTCTTCAATGGCTTTGATTTGCCATAAATCAACTATTCAATTTTTAAATGAGTTCAATTATAAAAATATTGAAATAATTGTTATGAGGGATAGGTAGATAAAATTCATAATAGAATAATATCTCATAAAAGGCAAAAATTTTCTAAAAAAATATTCAAAAATTTCACCCAAAAAAATCAGAATAAACAGATAAAAAATAATTACTTATTAAATGCAAAAAATAAAATAGAAAAAAATTAAAAAAAAAACTATCGTCTATCTAAAAGATGGTGGACATTGACAAAAACTAATTTTTTTTAGAAAAAGGCATTGTCTCTTATTTTTCAAGAGCTAAATTTTCAAGATACTATATCAATTAATTTAACTCTTCAAATTTTTACTACTAAATAAATATATGTAAAAATATTGTCTAAACTTTTTTACTTTTATCATTTTGGTATTCTAATAACTTTTCTTACAATTAGGTTTTTGAATCTGTAAAAAATTTCTAAAATGATATATCTAATAGGTTAAGTGCTTATGTATGTTATTTTAAATAGTAAATTAACTTAAATACTTTTTTTTATATTCAACTTTATTTTCTTTTTCATTCTAATTATTTTTTAAAATTATTAGAAATGAAAAAGTACTTTTTAGAATATTAAACTGAAAATTTTAAATATTTTTATTTTTATTTTTATTTTTTATTAATTATAGTGTTTTAATTTAATTTTTTATTCATGATTTTAGTCAAATAAAATTTTTATTCATTAAAAAATATTTTATTTTTATTTTTAATTATAATAAATAAAATTTTACTTGTATTTTTATTTTTATTAGTTTGTATTCTCTTTTCACTCTTTTAGGTAAATTTAAAAATAAATTTAATACTTTGTTTTATTTTTATTTTTAATAATAGTAGTTTAATTTTTATTTTATTTTAATAATATTAAATATATTTTCTTTCAAATTTAATATATTTAAAAATGTAAAATAAATTTTTTAAATTAAAAATAAAAATTAATCTAATATTAAAAAAATATTTAAATTAATTTATTACTTAAAATAAGACATATAAATATTTTAACCTCTAAAATTTATCAGAAATATTATTTAAAAAAAATTCAAGTTTAAACACTTAATTTTAAAAAAAAAATTCGAAAATCAAAATAGTAAAGTGAAAAAAATACTATTTATGTGTTTATCTATTGTTAATTTTTTATTATTATTTTTTGTCAGTTTTTTTTTAACAATTTTTTTGCCAGTTTATTATTATTATTATTCCATTTTAAAGTGAATGATTTGATGTGGTGTAGTCCCTGTAACGGCAGAGAGAGCCATACCCCAATTATTGCTAAAATAATGCCAACAGAAATGTGCACTTTTTCCAAATCTCTATTATAGAGATTTCACATTAGCCAATCAAGTCATGCCTCTTTGGACCCATATGCGAAGACTCGAACAGGGTTCATCTCCTCCATTTTACTCTTTTAAAATAAATAGATAAATAAATAAAACGTGATTCACTCTGAGACATCTGTTTGCGTAATTTTGCATATTTAAACATGTTAATTAAAAAAATATTTTTTGAAATCTGGGATTAAATATTAAAAAAATTTACTTACAAAAAATTAAATTTGTTAATTGAAAAAATATTGAAATTTGAATTCTTAACCTCCAAATCTTTAATAATATATTGAAACGTGAATTTTGACTCCATCACTAATAATTTTTTTTTTATCTAAATCACCGATATTTAAAATTTATTAAATTTTAATTAATCTTGTTCGATTCGGACAAAATCATAAGAGCGGTAAAGGTCTCCTAATAACTAATAAGGTAAAGGCCTGTAAGTAATATTTAAGATCTAACAAGGTCTCCCAACAACTAATAATTCAAAATTCACTTGACTCTAACTAATTCGATTCGACCTGAACATGACCACAAAGGTGGCAAAAATTTTCTAATAACTAATGATCCAGTTTGAACCAGGTAAGACTATAAAGGTGATAAATATCTCACAACAACTCATTTAACATGGTTGCATCCACTAAAATTCAAATCTGAAATCTCACTTAAACAAGAACAACCATTATTAGTTGATCACAATGGTTGTTGATATCACTAAAAATATTTTAATTGATGTAATTTATTATATATTTTATTGTAGATTTATTTTAAAATTCAGTAATTATTTTAATTATTCATAAATTACTTATTTTTGCTTCATTAATTTGGGTTTATAGATCCAGCATTGCGTCCATGTTCGTGTTTTGCATTACCAAGTTTTATTTTATTTTATTTGCACGTTTTCAATTAGGTTCATCTATTTTAGTTGCACATCTTCATTTATTCGACAACAAAATATAGTTTTTTATTTTTGGTAGCACGCCAAAAGATTAAATAATTTATTTATTAATAAGTGTGATTCTGGTGTCAAAAAAAAGAAAGTGTGATTCTTTTTTTTTTTTTTTACCAAAAAATAAGTGTGATTCTGATTGATGAAAATAAGCATTCTATTGGGCAAAGGTACATTTTAGCCCTTAATGGTTATAGTGAAGCTCATGTTTGCCCTTTATTTAATTTTAGGACCAATTAAGCACAAAAATGTTAAAAACTGTGATTTAAGCCCCTCACCCTAACTGAAAACAGACGGTGTTTATTCAATCTATTATTTTATTTTGCAAAAGACAAATAAGGGTCCCACATATAACCTTCTTCTCTTTACTTTTTTCCCTCTTCTTTTAGTTCATCTGCGTATTTTTTTCTTCTCAAAGTTACAAAACCATTAAAGAATTTAAATCCAAAAAAAGGACAGAGATTTGTTACACCAGCTGTGCAAATGGGAACTCAACATTAGCGAAGCCGGACAACATTCCTAGACACATCCTTGTTCCTGCACTAAATGGGAGAAACTCAACATTAGTCCCCTTATAATCAATTAAAAGATCTTGGAATCTCTTTGGAAAGAATTTCTTAGCTTCAATCCAACAACTGGGATCCTTTGCAATCGCCTGTGCATAACACAACGGAGGAACTGTCTTAATGCTACACCACTTCATTATGCTGCAACATATGCTCATGAGGAAATTGTTCGCTTCCTTCGATCAGTGACTCGTCATGATGACCCAAGTCCTTTAGTTGGTGAAGATGGTATCAAACTTTTCAATTCACTAATCGCTGCTGATTTTTATGTGTGTGTATGTATATATATATTTATTTATTTATTTATTTACACCATTTTTTGTGATGTTGTAAAATTGTTGCTATATTTACCCCGAAATTGAAATTGATATGTATCTCAAGTCGTTCTTCTTATGCAGGCATTGCATTTCATCTATGAAAAGCCATCCTGCATTAGCACGTGCAAGATACCCACCTAGAATTATTGTTTTACACATGTTGGCTAAAAAGCCTCTGGCATTTCCAAGTGGAAGTGGACTTGGATTTTTTTCACAATTGTATCATTATTGGTCTAAGAATCTTGATCTTGTCTTTTGTTTGCATGCTAAGTTGAGCTCCATTACTAATTTCTTTATATATTTTGATGTAAATTAGGCTTATCTAACAAACAAAACCTGCAACAATCTATTGATATCTACACCTTAGATCGTCTAAGAAATAAGTTGGGTGGAAACTAGAACCCTTAATTATCTAACAACTTAGAACTTTAGTTATCAAGAAGTTGCCACAATTAGATATAGATGTTCTAATTGATAAGATAAGTGAATTATCTAACAACCTATATTTGTTTGAAAAGTTCAAAGAATAAAACTCCAAGTAATTTAAAGCGAAATTCGTCACTTTGATTAAATTGATTAAAAAGACACATTTATAGACTACAAAATAAATTATTTATATGTAATATGAAGTCCTAAACCTATTCTAAAATAAATTCTTAAAAGATAAGGATAATAAACTCCTAAAAGATAAGAAAATAAGTCCTTTTTAGATAAGCAATTATTTTGCTTGTAAAATAAGCTAAAGAAAAGTATTCCTACATAAAAACAAACACTTAAAATTCTGTTTTCGATTTAAACACATCCAAATTCGTTTTTAACAATACTTGGACTGAATAACATATATTTGGGCTTCATCTTGGGCTTGGAATAAGTGTAGCTACTCCTTTGGGCTTAATGCATCCAAATTAAACCCAATAACATTATTTGGGCCTAAGTCTTCAATTTGCACCAAATGAATGAGCTTTGGACCAGAACTAACTCCATATGCACCAAATGGATCAAAATTATTCAGATTTGTACTTTGAGCCTAAATTGCTTGAATTAGCATATGTAATGTTTCCTTTATCTTCTTAGCACGTGCCCTTGTGATTGGACCTCCATCATAAGTCAAAGGATCTTGAATTTTTGCCAGATTAGGATTCCTTGTTGCACTAGGATTGTCATCATTCCCTTTTTCCTCAAGAGGATTCATCCTCGAATCAGCACCTTTAAAATCAAAATGACTCAAATCAGCAACATTGAAAGTAGCACTAACATTATATTCACCAGGAAAATCTAGCTTATATGTGTTGTCGCTAATCCGTACAACTACTTGAAATGGTCCATCTCTACGCAGTTGAAGTTTGGAACACCTTTGGGAGGGAAACCTCTCCTTGTGCATATGTAACCAAACCCAATCTCCTGGCTCAAACACAACTTATCTTCGCCCTTTGTTATATTGGTTTACTACTTGCTCATTCCTTTTATCAATATGTTGCCTAACCTTCTCATGAAATTGTTTAACAAAATTTGCCTTCTCTGCACCATCAAAATTAGAATATTCATGTATAGGTAAAGGAGATAAATCTAACGGTGTTAACGAACTCAACCCATAAATAATCTCAAAAGGTGAATAATGTGTTGATGAATGCACACTCCTATTATATGCAAATTCTACATAAGGAAAACTTGCTTCCCATGATTTCAAATTCTTTTTTATAACAGCACGCAACAATTGTCTTAAAGTTCTATTCTCAACCTCTGTTTGACCATCGGTTTGTAGATGACAAATAGTATAAAATAATAACTTAGTTCCTAATTTTTCCCACAAAGTCTTCCAAAAGTGAGATAAGAACTTAGAATCTCTATCACTAACAATAGTTCTAGGCATTCCATGCAAACACACTATTTCCTTAAAGAACAAATTAACAATATGTGTTACATCATCAGTTTTATGACATGCAATAAAATGTACCATCTTACTAAACCTATCAACAACAACATAAATACTATCATGACCATGCCTAGTCCTAGGTAAACCAAGAACAAAATCAATAGAAATATCAACCCAAGGTGCAGTAGGAACAGGCAATGGCATATATAAAGCATGAGGTTTAGCTTGGGATTTAGCTTGCAAACATGTAATGCAATTAGCACAATATTTTTCAACATCATGCTTCATATTAGGCCAAAAGAAATGCTCATCCAAAACATCTAAGTTTTACCAAAATCTTGATCATTCTCATACAATTCTTTAACATGCTCAAAACCAAGTAATTTAGCATCTAAAGTAGAAAGAAGGGCATACCTTCGAGATAATGCATCAGCCATTGTGTTATCTTTACCTTGTTTGTATTTGATGACATATAGAAAGGACTCTATGAATTCGCTCCATCTGGCATGCCTCTTGTTAAGTTTATTTTGACCCTTCAAATGCTTCAAACTCTCATGATCAGTATGAATCACAAACTCTGTAGGTAAAAGATAGTGCTACCATGTTTCCAATGCCCTAACAAATGCATACATTTTCTTGTCATATATTGGGTAGTTTATAGCTGCTCCATTAAGCTTTTCACTAAAATAAGCGATATGCCTTCCTTCTTGCATCAAAACAGCTCCAATGCTAACTCCAGAAGCATCATATTCAATCTTAAATGTCTTATCAAATTTAGGTAAAACAAGCAAAGGTGCATTTATTAACCTAGACTTAAGCATATTAAACACCTTTTCTTGATCATTACCCTACTTAAAACCTATATTCTTTTTAATTACTTTTGTGAGTGGTGCAACTATGTTAGAAATATCCTTAACAAACCTTCTATAAAAACTAGTTAAGCAATGAAAAGATCTAACATCCCCAACATTCTTAGGTGTAGGCCATGATTCAATAGCCTTAACCTTCTCACTATCTACCTCAATTCCATTAGAACTAACAACAAAACCTAAAAACACAACTTTAGATGTACAAAAATTACACTTAGCAAGGTTAGCATACAATTGTTCTTTGCACAAAGTTTTAAAAACTTACCACACATGCATAATATGCTCATCTAACGACTTGTTATATACAAGAATATTATCAAAATACACAACCACAAACTTACTTATAAAATCACACAAAACAGGGCTTATTAAACGCATAAAAGTACAAGGTGCATTAGTTAAACCAAAAGGCATAACCAACCACTCATATAAACTATATTTAGTTTTAAAGACAACTTTCCATTCATCCTCTACTTTCATTCTAATTTGATGATAACCAGACTTTAAATCAATTTTAGAGAATATAGAAGAACCATGCAATTCATATAACATATCATCTAAATGAGGAATAGGGTGGGGATACTTAACTGCTATTTTGTTCACAGCATGACAATCAATGTACATTCGCCAAGAACCATCCTTTTTAGGCACTAATAGAATAGGAACAGCACATAGACTCATACTTTCTCTAATTAATCCCTTGAATAACAACTCTTCAACCTGACATTGAAGCTCCTTAGTTTCTTTGGGATTACTCCTATAAGTTGGTCTATTAAGTATGTGCACACCATGAATAAAATCAATTTTATGTTCAATCCCTCTTAATAGAGGCAAACCCTTTCGCATCTCTTCGGGGAACAAATTTTCATACTCTTGCAAAAGAGTTTGAAAAGAACTAGGCAAAGAAGAAATATTAGGGTTAGTGGACAAATAGGCACCTTTGTATAAAAAGTACAAGTAGAGGCTGCCTAGTTAATAAAGCCTTTCACTCCTCACCCTTTCTAGTATAAAAATTGACTTTTACCTCTTTTCTTTCCACTATTTGCACACTTATCTCTACTTTTGCATGCGCATCACACTCATTCTTTTTGTGCATGCCCTCTTTCTCTCATTTGCCACTCATTTCTCATACCTCTCTAGGTTTTTCTCACATCTCTTCTTTTATTTGTGCGCCTTTTCTTTTTCCTACGCACTCTCACACTTACTTAAAAATTTTTTTATCTTCAATTACTTGCTTTGGAGTCAAAGTAATAAGAATAATAGGCTTATTGTTCATAACAAAAGAGTATTTGTTAGTAAAACCATCATGTTTAGCTCACCTATCATATTGCTATGGGTGTCCTAATAGTATGTGACTAGCTTGCATAAGAACTACATCACATAATACTTCATCATGATATCGCCTAATAGAAAATGCTATCATTGTTTGCCCAGTAACCGTAATATCCCCATAATCATTCAACCATTGTAATCGATAAGGCTTAAATGTTTAGTTGTTTTCAAGCTCAACTTATTAACTAAACTAGCATTAACAACATTAGTACAACTACCACCACCAATAATCATATTATATAATTTATTATCAATTAAACACCTAGTATGAAAGATGTTTCCGTGTTATACCTCTTGTTCCTTAGCTTCCATGTTAAGTGCATGCCTTGTGACAAGGGTAAATAATGATCCATCTAAAGGCTCTATCTCCTCTCCCTCATCATTAGATGCATCTTCAAGTGGTGGCATGTCACTTACATCTTCATCTTCATCCTTAATTTCTATTTCGTTATTTGCTAAAGCAACCATCACCTTTGTGTTAGGACATTGAATAGCCTTATGACCAAAGCCTAAACACCTAAAACACTTAAGATCATGTGTTCGAGAGCTAGAATTGTCACTTTTAGGGAATAATTTATTGTTTCCCATGTCAGCCTTCTTGCTCTCTTAATCGTCCTTTGGTTTGAAGTTTGATGAAGTATTGCTATTTTCATTGCCCTTCCAATTCAACTTCCATAGGGTAGAGGAATTCAAATTAGTCTTGCTTCTAGCCCTCAATTGCTTCTCTACCTTGATAGCCATGTGTAGCATGTCATCCACTTCAATATAATGGTGTAATTCTATAAGGTTAACAATGTCACGATTCAAACCATGGAGAAACCTAGCCATAGTGGCCTCTCTATCTTCAATCACATTGGCCTTAATCATAGCCATCTCCCTCTCTTAATAATATTGTTCCACACTCTTAGAACCTTGCACAAGCCATTGCAAACCACTGTATAGCTTGCAATAGTAATATTGTAGGACAAATTGCTTACGCATGATTATCTTCATCTCATTTCATATAGAAACAACATGTTCTCCATTCCTTCTTCAACTTGTAACTAGTTTATCCCACTAAACACTTGTATAATTGGTGAACTCAACTACGACTAGCTTTACTTTTTTCTCCTCACTATAGTTATGGCACTCAAAGACACAATCAACCTTTTTTTCCTACTCTAAGTATGCTTCTAGATCGCTCTTTCCTTAAAAACTAGGAATCTTCATTTTGATGGTTCCTACATTGTTGTCTTTATTGTTGCCTTTATTTGATCTTGTTGAGGTGTTCTCTTCACTTTCCTTATTAAATTCCTCTTCTAAGCTTTGTTTGGTTCTCTTTTCTTTGCTTTGTGAAGGGGTACTCATTTCTAGCCTCGCAAGTCAATTCTTCACATCCTCCATTATTTGTTGTATAGCTTTAACAAACAACTTCAATTCTTGTTCGTCCATGCTTTACCATGTTTAAACCTATAAGAAAAGTTAGTAAAATAAAATTCTAACACTCCTTCACGTGTTTCACTCAATTTAGGAGTTTGGACACTCTATTGAACTCACATGCACAATCTATCCTAAATCTAACCTAATTAGGAGTTCTACCTTCTAATTTTTACTAAACAATATAAATTGTTAGAATTTCTCAATGGCCTACCAATTGGATGAATTTGGAAAGTTTTGGGCAACTAAAAATAAGGAGATTAAGTTTAATTTGCACAAAAAAAAAAAAGAAAAAGGAACAAAAATGAATTTAATCCTAAAAAGATAATAAGAGAGTGTTTTAATCCTTCTAGAATAAAGAAAGCTTTTAAGAAAAGGATTAGCCTTAAAGTGATGAGGAAGAAAGGTTATCTAACCCTTTTAGGATAAGATAAGGACTAAAACAAAACAATATAGGACTAAATCTAGGAAGATAAGGATATAATCCACTTAAGATTTGATCTTATCCACAAAGATATCCCTAACATATAAGAAAAAATGAATTTGTACAAAAGAACCCAAGAAAAATGAATTTTGTAACTTAAAATTTTAAGATTTGCAATCTTGAATCAAGATTTGAACAAAGAACTTAAAGAAACTTCAAGATTCCAAGAAATGTAATCAAGAATTTTCAAGAAAATAATTAAGAAAATCAAAGATTTCAAGAAGACTTGTAAGAACTTCAAGGATTTTAAAGAAACAACCAAATTCTTCTTTTCTTTTCTTTTTTTCTTCTTTTTCTTTTTTCTTTTTACTTTTTTTCCTTTTTATTTGGCCAAAACTTGATGTGAGATTTTAAAGAAACAACTAAATGAAATTAAAGATGATAGGGAATGGTGCAAAAATGAATTTGAACGAAATAATACAAGAATGCTGATGAAACTAAAGAGAAGGGATAGAAGAAGAGGACACAAAGAATGACAAACAAATTAAAATAAAAAAAAGGGATACATAACCTATTTCTTAAAAGCCAATGCTCTGATACCAAGCTAATGCGAACTAGGCTTATCTAACAAGCAAAACCCGTAACAATCTATTAATACCCACACCTTAGATTGTCCAAGAAACAAGTTGGGTAGAAACTAGAACCATTAATTATTTAACAATTAAGAACTCTAGTAATCTAGAAGTTGCCACAATTAGATACGGGTGCTCTAATTGATAAGACAAGTGAACTATCTAACAACCTATATTGTTTAGAAAGTTCAAAGAATAAAACTCCAAGTACTTTGAAGCAAATTCGTCACTTTGATTAAATTGACGAAAAAGATGCCTTAATAGGCTAAAAAATAAACTATTTATATGTAATTTGAAGTCCTAAACCTATTCTAAAACAAATCCTTAAAAGATAAGGATAATAAACTCCTAAAAGATAAGAAAACAAGTCCTTTTTAGATAAGGAATTATTTTGCTTGCAAAATAAGCTAAAGAAAAGTATTCCTAACTGAAAACAAACACTTAAAATTTTGTTTTAGATTTAAACACATCCAAATTCATTTTTAATAATACTTGGACTAAATAACATATATTTGGGCTTCATCTTAGGCTTGGAATAAGTGTAGCTACTCCTTTGGGCTTAATGCATCCAAATTAGACCCAATAACATTATTTGGGCCTAAGTCTTCAATTTGCACTAAATGAATAAGCTTTGTACTAGAGCTAACTTCATGTGCACCAAATGGATCAAAGTTATTCAGATTTGTACTTTGAGCCCAAATTGCTTGAATTAGCATGTGTAATGCTTCCTTCATCTTCTTATCACATGCCCTTGTGATTGGACCTCCATCATAAGTCAAAGGATCTTGAATCTTTGTTTAATTAGGATTCCTTATTGCACTACATCATATTTTGCAGCTATTTCTAGAGACACAGAAATTATCCCCGAAGGTAGAGATGTTGAAAATCAAGGTGGGGGTTTAAAAGCATGCTACTAAAAAGAATCCAAGCAATTCCATTTCTATAATACATAGAGAAAATGGTGTTAATGCAAAAGCAAGCCATGCAACCACTTAAATTCTTGATTTATGAAGCTTTAAAAGCTAATGAATCAGAACTTAATCATCTATTTGGATATTCAACACAAAGTGCAGCTGCATTGGGTATTCAAGAGTTTGTTGTTGAAGCCATCGAGTCCTACCCATATGCAGTTTGGCTTCGCGATGGGGATGGCCATACTATTTTTTCTTCTTGCTATAAAACACCGACAAGAAAAAATTTGCAATCTCTTATAACAAAAAGGTAATTATAAGCACATCATTGCATAATTAGGTGATAATGTTGGAAACAACATGCTGCATTTAGCAGGGAAATTCATGCTTCATCTACATATCCTTCTTTACCAAAACCCTCTTAACCTCTTCCTATGCCTTTTCTATTACTCTTGGATTTTTAGTAGTTTAGACATTGCCAATTCTACGGTTGTTGTTGACGTGTCACTACTAGCAATGAACATGTAATGGATTGATTTATCAAATTTTGACATATACTGCACATACTCCTTATGCATCATTTTTTGTTGTTTCAGATATACTAAAATCCCACGCCCAAAAAAAATTACACTTATAGTATTCAAATTAAATTCACTTCGCACCAAGCAGGCCTTGATCTCTATGAGCCAATGAGAAGCGAGATCAATGAGGTCGTTGTTGGTTAGGACTTTTAGGAGAGCTTGACAATTCTATCATAGACTTTTGCGAAGGAGGTGATAGCAGTGACAACTGACAATGGCAGTGGCGGAGGAGCGGATGATTGAAGAGAAGGGAGACAGTCGTAGAGTTGGTAACAGAGTTTTTGGATTCAAATTCTTAAATGGTTTTGTACCTTTGAGAAGAAAATATACACAAATGAACTAAAAGGAGAGGGGAAAAAAGCAAAGAGAAGAAAAAGGTTATACGTGGGACCCATATTATTATTGAATAAACACCATTTATTTTCCATTACAGTGAAGGGCTTAAATCACAGCTTTTTAATATTTTGTGCTTAATTGGTCCTAAAATTAGATAGAGGGCAAATATAAGCTTCGCTATAAACATTAAGGGCTAAAATGCACCTTTGCCCTTCTATTATTGACTAAATAAAGACGGGGCAGCTAATCAGCACATTAATAAGATCTTTATGCCATAATAAGATTTTTTTTAGCTTTAATTTTTTAACTTTTGTGCAAAGAAACATGAGTTGTTTGCTAAATAAAATATAATAAATCGTACTCGCACATACCTACAATTTATCACATTTATTCAAATATATTTATAACTGTTACTCAAAAAATATATATAATTTACAATTTAAAACAAATGATTTCTATATTCATTTGATATAACCATATATCTCTTTTTATAAATAAATTTATTTATATTTTTTTTAAATTCTGATTAATTAGTTTTTAAAATTTATTTTACATATATATATATATATATTTTAAGAGATTTTTCACGGATGATGCAATTGGCAGCAATTGCATGACATGCTTTCTGTCCTCTTATTAATGCTATTTGGGGAGTAAGTATCTACGTGTGGTTGACAACCAAGACTTTCATAAGCCAATGCATATAGCCATATACAACTAAACTAACTCTTTATGGATCATATAAACAGAAATGAGATATGGGAAGAAGAGGAAATTAAAGAGAACCAAAAAAAAAAAATTAAAACTATAAAATTAAATATCAATTATTTTAGATTGGCATAATACATCTGCGACCTTCTATATTTGGCATAATTTGTCAGTTTGACACGTCAATTTATAATTTTATCATTTCAACACTTAAACTCGCCTAAAATGTATTAATTTAATTATAAAATATATCTACCACCCCTATACTTGTAACATTTTGTTGGTTTGACACCTCTACGTACAACTTTTAATCAGTCAAATACTTAAAATGTGACACATGCTGAATCGTTATTTCATATCATGTGTGCTGATAAAGGTTTCAAAATTATATTTTAGATAAATTCAGGTGTTGAAATGGCAAAAGCGTAAGTTGAGAGGCAACAAATGTGTTATGCCCTTTAGATTATCACCGAATTATTGTGGACCTAAGCAATTACAAGCAACTTAAAAAATTTCAAAAAAAATTAGTGAATATTAATTATATATATATATATATGCACACATAAGTACAACAGATCTTTTAAGTCTAACCATCTCTTTTCTCTTCATTCTTCATTTATCCTTAAAACTTTCATTTTGGCTATCGCTATCGCTGATTATTTTGTCAATCAACGGTAGTTCTTTCTAATTCTATTTTATTTGATTTATTTTATGTTTGTAATGAATAAATGTAAATTTTTAATATGTTCATCTTTTTATTGAAATTTTTGAATTTTCCTTTATGAAGTTGTAACCTTTAATGGAATTTTTATAGTTTACCTTAATAAAGTTCACATATTTCTTTATTGTAAAATTTTTTATTATATTTTGTAATCAGACTTATTTAGAGATCAAAAAGTTAATTTATGGCTATAGATATTAAGTTGTGAATCAAAAGAGCTCTCTATAAACGCCATAAAAAATTAGTAACAAATTTTATTTTGGTATTTTTTTACTATTATTTTTATTATTAATTCATTAAAAAAATGTACTTTAATTTTTAAGGAATGAAAAATTCATCTTTTTTACTAAAAATATCTCTTAAAATTAAAAAAATAAAAATAAATTGATTTCAACTTCTTTAGTCAGAATTTTGTAAGTGATTAACTATTTATATGTTATAGCCTAAGTGTTTCTATTAAAAAATAACTAGAATAATATATATATATATATATATATACTCTTTTTTGTTAAATTTTATCAAAATATCTTAAAACAATAATTATACTATTGTTCTTACTGAATATATACTTTCAAACAATTTATATGTTTTTCCGATTTTCATAAAATTTATTAATTTTGAATTTAATTATTTACCTATTAAATTTAATATAATAAGACTTATAAAAGTAAGTTATCTAATTTGATTTATATTTGATCAAATATAAGTAGACCTAATTAAAATAGAAAAAATATATATATATATTGACAAAATTATCACTAAAATTTTAATTAATTTAATTTTGTTAGAGATAAAATATAGATTAACATAATTAAAATAGGAAACATACTTTCAATTAAATTAGAATTATATGTTAATTAATTTCATTTTTATTAGAAATAAAATAAAAGTTAACCTAATTAGATTAGGAAATATACTTTCAATTAAATTAGAATTATATTTTAATTAATTTAATTTAATTTTGTTAGATATAAAATAAAATTTACCTAATTAAAATAGGAAACATACTTTCAATTATATTAGAATTATATTTTAATTAAGTTAAATTTTATTGGAGATAAAATAAAAGTTAACCTGATTAGAATAGAAAATATACTTTTAATTTAGAAGGTAAGCTAATTAAAATAAGAAACATACTTTCAATTAAATTAAAATTATATTTTAGTTAATTCAATTTTTATTAGAGATAAATTAAAAGTTAATCTAATTAAAATAGGAAATAGACTTTCAATCGAATTAAAATTATATTTTAATTAATTTAATTTTTCTATTATTAGTAAATGACTAAATTATCCAATTTTTATATAATAATGAGTGAAGATATTTTCGTAATTTTGGCTTGCTGAGTTCTAAAGTTATTAAACCGAAAATTTAACAAGTGTCTATCTTCATATTGAAGTATTCACTCTAAAAGCTAATACGTCAAACCATTAAAAATTCTAATTTTTTATTAAAAATGAAATATTTACCTTATTTATTTAGTATTATTTTTTTAACTAAAACACTATTATACATATCTTAGTACTACTCAAAATCTAAAGATATTTATATACTACATATTTGTTTATCTTAAATGACTCAAATATTTTTCAAACCATTAAAATTTTTATTTTTTATTAAATTTTAAAAAATATAATAATTATTTTATATTATTTTCAACTAAAACACTACTATATATACTTTAATACTAATCTAATAATTTTAAAAACTAATCTTATTATAACTAAAAGAATTAATTAATATGATATATTTTCTTTTTAATTAATTTATTATTCTATTTATTTTAATTAACAGTCTGCGTATTGCTCGGGTTGACTACTAGTTTTTATTAATTTTTTTTGAATAATTTTCTTTTTCAAAACGATATTAAAGCAAATGGCATATTCGTTGGCTTGTACACGCGTAATCTGACTATAAGGCTTTTTTTTTTAATGCATTATTTTACAAATAGTTGTAAACTGTACAATATCTGAATTATTGATATATATATCATATAAAAATAATAAATAAAATAAAAAATTATATTTTTAAAAATAACTATTCTGAAAGCATATAAATAATTAAGCAATTTAAATAAATAAAAATTGTGTCTCGTTAAATATAATTATTTTAGCATAAGTGATTTAAATGGAAAATTATATATATATATATATATATATATACTCTAATACTAATCTAATAATTTTAAAAACTAATCTTATTATAATTAAAAAAATTATGATAACAAAATTTTAAAAAAATATAATTAATATGATATATATATTTTTAATTAATTTATTATTCTATTTAAATTATTTATCTATTTATTTTAATTAACAGTTTGTGCATTACTCGGGTTGAATACTAGTTTTTATTAATTTTTTTGAATAATTTTCTTTTTCAAAACGATATTAAAGCAAATGGCATATTCCTTGGCTTGTACACGCGTAATCTGACTATAAGGCTTTTTTTTAATGCACTATTTTACAAATAGTTGTAAACTGTACAATATCTGAATTATTGATATATATATCATATAAAAATAATAAATAAAATAAAAAATTATATTTTTAAAACTAACTATTCTGAAAGCATATAGATAATTAAGCAATTTAAATTAATAAACATTGTGTGTCGTTAAATATAATTATTTTAGCATAAGTGATTTAAATGGAAAATTATATATATACATATGTCACGATCCAAACTCAGGAGTCATGACCAGCACCAGGGAACGAGAATTCACACAAATCTGTAACCCGTAGCAAGCCTTAAACACAAATTAAATATCCAACATACATATAAAAATATCTCAGAATTAAAACTTTTAATAATATAAGAAATCTCTATAAATAATATATAAATAAAATATTTTACAAACATTTAAATACACAATTTCAATCAATAATTATTTAAAAACATACTACAACAACACATAGTATTACTACAGCGTCTATAAATACAAAAGAGTAATAGTTCAAGGTTTACATAAATTGACCGATGAAGAAAGGGTCCGGCGAAAAGTAATACTAGGAAATGTCTATCGAGAAAAATTCTAAAAAATAATTGAGGGGTCAGAACTCACTGAGTGAATCATTATTATATATAAGCATGTAACATAATGCATGTACACACAAACATCAATAATAATATTCGTATATTTATATTTATATAAATATACCTACAATCCGCACAAATGCTTGAGAATATTTTTCAATATTTATTTTGTTGGAGGATCGGAGCAAAACCCTAAAAAGTTTGCATCTTCAAATCACATAATCTTTACTTGCCATTAAGCTCACTTAAATACCAAAATATTTCTCTTTTCCAAATTGAC
>CATIWM010550795.1:0-39687 GCA_949671775.1 Mallotus repandus
TATATTTTAGTCCTAAAACTATAAAAAATATTATGTTCGATATTTTAAATAAATAATATTTATTATTTTATGTATGACTTCTTCTATTATTTAACTTTCATAATAACTATATAATTTTAAAAATAAATTTAAAAAATAAAAATAAAAATTATATTTTTCTTAAAATATTAGTTATATGTAGCAATGATAATGGAACTAATTAAATATTCTTAACTATTTTTAAACATATAATTTCAATTAATATATCATAAATAAATAAATATTTTTTTATAAGAATAAAATAAACAAAAATAATAAATAAATATATTATTAAATTCTTAGAAGGAAGAAAAATTAATTTTAAAATACAATATAACTAGAAAAGAAATTATTAAATATTACGAAGATAAAAATACATAAGATATATATATATATACACACACAAAAAGTTGGTGTAAATCTCAAATAATATAATTAATAAATAATAAAATTAACAATTAATAATCAAAAATTAAATTTGCCAAGTACCAAAGGAACTTAATTTCGGATCACTTTGGTCTTGATTCTATCAAGGAGAGGCTCATGCCTCAGTTACCGACTGGCATAAGACAAAGATTTATTTTATTTTAAATACATCCTTGTTTTTACCAAATTAATAATTAATTAATATTAAATTAATATTATTAATTTCATTGACTTATATCTCAAGGATATGAATGTGACAATTCTTCACCACCAAAAAGAATTTCATCCTCGAAATTCGACGTTTACTTGCCATTCTTGCACCAAGAAAAGTCACCATATAGTAAACCTCAATCCTTTATACTTCCAATTATTAAAAGATAATTCTTTTCCTCATAATTCTTCATATCATTACTCAATTTACCAATTTTATCATTTACCTCTGATATAATAATTGTTAACTGATAAACTCTACTTGTATTTTGTTATAGCAGCTCTCTTTGTTGTAACCATTTTTATCTTTGCTTTTCTTATACTCATCATGATGTTAAGCATTATTGTAAGCCAACTCTTAGCCTATATATTTTGTACCATTTCATTATTCAATACAAGAGATACCATTTACTCTGACATGGTATCAGAGCAAAGTTAGACATTTACTCCAAAAAAAAAAAATATTTCAAGCAATCATGTCGGGTTCTACCACCAACAATTCCGCCACCAACAACAATACCTCTATTGTTCCCGTTTCTTCTTCCTTTCCTAACCCTTCATCATATACCAATCATAACTTTTCCATCAGGCTCACTACTCGCAATTATCTTATATGGAAGACACAATTTCTTCCAGTTCTTAATTGGCATAAGCTCACAAGTTTCATTGATGGTAGTGTTGCACCACCACCAAAATTTCTTTCTTCCTAAGATAACACCTCTAATCCTACCATCAATCTAGAATATGATTGATGGTTTCTAAAATATCATACTCTTCTTGCTTGGATCCTTTCTTCCTTAAGTGAAGAAGTTTTTCCATATGTTGTTGGGCTCACTTCCTCTTTTAAAGTTCAGAAAGCATTAGCACATGCTTTCCGTTCTGTATCTCAGAATCGTCAACTCCAAATAAATATTGAACTTCAGGAGTTAAAACGCAATGACATGAGCATCTCTCAGTATTTGTAAAAAGCCAAAACCCTTGCAGATGAATTGGCTATAACCGGTTGACAGCTCTTTACAACAGAATTTAATGCCATTATTTACAGAAATATTGGCTCTGAGTTTCTTCCTATTATCATAGCCCTTAATCTTTGACCTAAACTGGTTTTATTCAATGAACTTCATGGGCATCTCTTTGCACGTGAAATCCTCCTTAAAAGCACTAAAGACACGCCCTTAGCTAATGTTGCTTATATAATTACCCAGTACCGAATTCATCTACTCTTAAACCACCATCTTTCAGTCGAAACTTTTAACCAAAATCGAAGACCCAATGGACCTTGTCAAATATGTGGTTACTGAAACCACACAACAGATCGGTGCAAGTGCAGAAATTAGTTTCAGCCTCCATCTCACCAGTATTCTCCTAACCTGTAAGCCAACTACACTTGGCTCGATTCTCCTGCTCCCTCTCAATCTGATGCTCCTTAGCTCACCTCTCAACCCAATCCACATATGTCATGGGGTAATTCTCCATCTGACACACCATATAACTCCTGACATATCCAATCTTAGTGTTGCAAATCTATACACTGGTATTGATCATATTCGAGTAGGTAATGGTCAAGGCTTGCATATATCTCATACTAGTAAGGCTGTTCATCATACTTCGTCTCATTCTTTTATTTTTAAAGATGTTTTGCTTGTTTCCAAAATTACCAAATACCTTTTATCTGCTCAAAAGTTTGCCTCTGATAATTCTGTTATTTGGAATTTTGGCCTAATTATTTTTTGGTAAAGGATAAAGTGACCAAGGTAATCTTGTTGATCGAACCGAGTAAAGACGGACTCTATGTGCTGCCACCCAACTTTAAGCAAGCTTTGCTTGGCGAAAAAAGCTCCTTTGAAAAATGGCATGCACATTTTGGTCACCCATCTTCATTTACCGTGTCTCAGATTCTTCATCAAAATAAATTGCTTAGTTTACCTTCCATGTCTAGTTTATGTTCTTCTTGCACCTTGGGAAAATTGTCTCGTTTTCCTTTATCTTCTGTCGATCATAAAACCAAAGCACCATTTAAGTTAGTTCACTCAGATGTTTGGGGCCCTGCTCCCGTGCTTTCTAGTTTAGGCCATTGTTAGTTTGTTCTTTTTATAGATGATTTTACAAAATTTACTTGGTTGTTTCCTTTGAAAAATAAAAGTGATGTTTACAATACCTTTCTTTAATTCCAAGCATTTGTGCATCGCCAATTTAATTCCTTTATTTGTTAATTTCAATCTGCCTTTAGTGGATAGTATCAAAAATTAAATCAATATTTTAAACAATGTGACATTTTTCACCATTTAGCATATCCTTACACACATGAACAAATTGGTGTAGCCGAACAAAAAATTTGCCATGTTGTTGATATTAGTTTAACATTGCTCTCTCATGCTAATTTACCGCTTAAATATTAGAATTATGCCTTTCAAACAAATGCATTATTAATTAATTATTTGCCAACTCCATCTTTAAATAATGCAGCACCCTTTCTCTTTTATTGAACAAAACTCCTCCATATGCCAAATTAAAGGTATTTGGATGTGAAATTTTTCCATATTTAAGGCCCTATAATAAACATAAATTTAACTATCGCTGTAAATTATTTGTTTATTTAGGAAATTCTCTTAATCATCTTGGCTTTTTTTTAGACATGGACACTAGTCATGTGTACATTGCCCGTCATGCAAAATTTAATGAGCGAGTTTATCTTATATCAAACCCGAACCACTTTCCACGCCAATCAATGCTTTAACACCATGGCTAAACATTCAATTTGTTTCTTATTTAGTTCCATCATCAGGTATGTCTTCTTTATCTTATCCTTTATCCTCTTCTACTTCCCCTTCTCAACCAAACTCTTCCTCATCCATATCTACTCACCAATGCCCATCCAACTCAAATTCTATTACTCTACCCGATAGCCCTCATCCCTATCCAACACCAACAACATCTACCCAATCACCTACAACCTCCAATCCATCACTAACAACCTCACCTGGTCTCAACTTAATTGTCAACCTCTCCTCTTATCCAAATAATCCCAATAAAAGATCCATCCAAATTCTCTCCACCACCCAGTGCGTACACATCCTATGTAGCTATGATAAAGCACCTTAACTTGCAAATATGCCTTTCTCTCCTCCAAATACCTTCACATAGAACCCACGACCTATAATCAAACAAAACATCTCCAAGAATGGTGTGCAACAATGAAAGATGAGATTAAAGTCTTACATACCAATCGAACACGGTCATTAGTACCATGCCCATCCAATACAAATATAGTTAGGAGCAAATGGGTTTATAGAATTAAACGTAAGCCTTGTAGTGCTATAGAACGATATAAAGCTCGGCTTATTGCCAAGGGATTCACTCAGTGTTCAGGAATGACTATCATAAAACTTTCAGTTCGATTGTTAAAGCTACTACCATTCATACTATGCTTGCTCTGGCTACAAAGTTGAATGGGCCAATACATCAAATGGATGTTTCTAATGCTTTTCTCCATGGAAATCTCAATGAAGAAGTATATATGGAGTAGCCTCTAGGATTTGTTGATTCGAAATACCCTCACCATGTTTGTTGCTTGCATAAGTCCCTTTATGGACTCAAACAAGCTCCAAGGGCTTAGTTTTAATGTCTATAATCCTTTTTATATCACTCTAGCTTTCACTCATCCAAGGCTGATTCATCTCTTTTTATTTTTCATGAAGGTTCTCATCACTTATTTATCTTATGTATGTTGATGATTTAGTTGTGACAGGCAAAAGTATTGCTCTAATTCAATGCTTTACACAAGCAATTCAACGTGAATTTCCAGTAAAGCATTAGGTGATCTTCATTATTTTCTTGGCATAGCTGTTCACCGTATGAAAGATGGTGTTCATCTAAATCAACACAAATATATTAAAGACTTGCTCAACCGAACAAACATGGCATCTTTCAAACCATGCTCTATTCCGATGGGCATTTCACCTCTATTGTTAAAATATGGTAGTAAGGCTATCTCCAATTCTAAAGAGTATCAAAAAATTGTGGGCTTTCTTTAATATATGACAATCACTCGCCCGGATATAGCTTTTTCTGTTAATAAACTATGTCAATTTCTCCATACTACAATCGAAGATCATTGGACATCACTCAAACATTTGCTTCGGTATCTCAATGGAACATCCACTCATGGTTTATTCTTTTACAGCGATAATGATTTTCATCTACAATGTTTCAGTGATAGTGATTGGGGTGGGCGTCCTGATGATAGCCACTCCACAAATGGTTATGGAATTTATCTTGGCTCTTCATTGGTTTCTTGGATTGTAAAGAAACGAGCAACCATTGGTCGCTCCTCTACTGAAAGTGAGTATAAGGCTATTGCAAATGGCACAACTGAGCTTCTTTGGCTTCATTTTTTTCTGTGTGAACTTGGTGTTTTAGCCTCACTTAAGCTACTTTATGATGTGATAATATTGGGGCAATTTACTTGTCTTCCAATTCGGTGTTTTATGCTTGAACTAAACACTTTGAGCTTGATTTTCATTTTGTCAAAGAGCAAGTTCAAGCTAGTTTCTTAAACATTAAATTCCTTTCTTCTCAAGATTAAATTGCTAATGTCTTCACCAAACCCTTGGCCAAAGCACGATTTCACTTTCTTCGTGACAACCTTTCGCTTCTCTCTTTGCCCATGGGTTTGCCGGGGGGTGTTAACCGATAAACTCTACTTGTATTTTGTTATAGCAGCTCTCTTTGTTGTAACCACTTTTATCTTTGGTTTTCTTATACTCATCGTGTTGTTAAGCATTATTGTAAGGCAACTCTTAGCCTATATATTTTATACCATTTCATTATTCAATAAAAAAGATACCATTTACTCTGACAATAATGACCTTCTCCAAGCAATATTCTCGAATTTATTGCATCGTTGGTACCATAATTTTGCCTTATGTTTCAAAATGGTACAAGATTTTTAATTTTTTCTTTTCAGTCACTAAAGTTCTATTTTTATTCAAATTAAAGTGCCTCAAACATATCCGATCAAATTTAGCATACATGGCAGCCAGAATAAACATATTTTTAGTATATTTGCTATGTAAGCATCCCATTAAATAGTCTAATAATCTTGTTGGCCCCATAAAACAAAATTTTCCTGTGGGCCACATAAAAAATTTTAGCAAATTTTATTTTATGGAGCCCACAAGATAATTAGACTACTTAATGGAATGCTTACATAGCGAATATACTAAGAATATACTTACTCCGGTTGCCACATATGCTAAAATTTGATAAGATATGTTTGTGGTACTTTAACTTGTAAAAAAAAATAGAATTTTGGTAATTGAAAAGAAAACAATTAAAAATCTGGTACCATTTCGAAACACGGGGCAAAATTATGGTACCATTGGTGCAATAAACCCCAATATTCTCACTCTTAGGATAATTAGCATCCTTAATACAAATTTAATTCAGAACTAAAGTTCGCCATTCTATTTCCAAGATATACAATTATTCCTTCTAATTAAGCAATTGAATTCACTAGTCATCCTTCTAATGACTACATCTTTAGTCTTTCTCAAACTAAATCGACTTTAAATAAGGGCTTAAATCCTAAATTTTGTTTCCTTATTCCACATGTTTACTAGTATAACCACCATCTTACTACATTCATAATTTACAAATTATACACTATCACCATACTGCAATTCTTCTTACTTGATGAATTCCTATGATTCACACTTACTCCATAGCGTTAGTATCATATCACTGCATGACTGCATTAAATAATAAATTTAAGGTTTCTAATGCATTTTACTTTCTTATCAGATTTTTCATATTTCCATTCTTCTCCCAATGGAGTGGTATGACAAATTAATAAAAATTTAATTTCCACAAGGTAATATTTTGATAAGTAACCTCTAACTCAACCACATTTTTTTTATCATAACTCAACTCTTATATCCTCGAATGAAATAAATTAATTTATCAAATAATTGGATATACATTTCACTCACTACAAGTAGAAATTTCTCATATCTTTATAAACATATTCCTTTTTCTTTGTATCATTCTTGACACTATTTCTTATAGCAATTCTTGAAGTTAAACACAAAAGTAATAAAGATAAATAAACCTACATTATGACTAGCTTAATTGTAAACAAATTTACTTCTTATATTAACTATACCTTCATTTGCATTAGATGAATCTACCACTCTTTACTTAGTTACTTCAAACATTTTGGCTTGTTGGTCATTCTCATCAATATTATCATACCCTCTAGCCTCATTCTGCAGAGCTTTAACCATTCCACTAGCGAAGGTTGTTGCATTTTGGGGTGCCTATGATCCTTGCTCAAAATTTTCCTCCTGCATTGTACGAGTGCACTCCCAGCCATAATGTCCCAATTTGTTGCATCGAAAGCACCTAACATCCTTTCTTAAACAAAAACCTTCATGCCTTATCTTGCACCTATTACACCAAGACATCACAATTTTTCCTAACTGCACAGAGTTTGCAAATGATTATTGCCTAGGTGGTGCCATTGGCTATGTCAGTACCATGTTTAGAAAATATTAAATTATAAATTAATAAATAAATTATACTAAATATAAATACATGTGATAGAAATTAGAAATAGAATAGGATTAACTTTTCATAAATTAAAGTTTAGAAATAAGGACCTAATTGAACAAAAAGAAAATTTGAAGGTTGAGGAGTAAGAAATGAAGAAAAGAGTGAGGTGTTAATTTTTGGTATGTTGGGTATATGACTTAGCATTGGGAGATAAATATCTCCATCTTCTTAAGCTATATGTTCTTCACTTAATGCCCAAAAAAATAAAGAAACACAGAGAGGGAAAAAGGGCAGTGAGACCAGTGAGTGAACTTTCCCTTTCATTATTGTTCTTGATTCTGAGAATTTTCCCCTTGGCATGTTTCTTTTGCGGGATGAGGAATCAATTCCTTGTTGAATATGAGAAGTTGTTGCTTTAGAAATTGTCTAGTTGAATTTATGTTTTTGCTATCATATGAATTTATGAGTGAAATTCCTTTTGTTTCTTCTATTTTTATTTTCTTTTTTTCTTTGGATTTTTGCTATTCTTAATTTGACTTTGTTACAAATTATTTTTGGAAGTAATATATCTTCATTGGCTATCATGATCTTAGTGAATTTTCTCCTCTTTCTTCTTGGAATAAAATTTAAATTTTTTTTTTGAAATGGACGTTGCTTTGTTGGTGAGTAAATTTTTATTTTGTTTTCTTATTTGTAATTTTGAACTTGACTTGGAAACCCCTCTATTTTTTATTAATTTGGTTTTTGGGAAACTTTGAAATTTAGTGGTTTTAGTACCATCTATAAGTCTACAAATTTTTGGTGATATGTTTATAGGTGTTGGGTTATTATTTGATGAAAACCCATTTAAAGACAAACACAAAAGCATGTTTGTCCTGGTCTCAAAGATGGATGGCTCTACCATAAGCTGATTGCCTGGTGCTAGGGATGTTCGTCCCTTTTTGCTGGACACAGGGGACATGATAATTAATACCCGAACTGAATCCTTGAACAATGATGAAAGGTTTTAAGGTTTTGGAAGATTAAATCTTAAAAGTTTAGTTGAAACACACTTACTTTCAAATAGTGAAAACTATGTCTCAAAATGAACAACTCTAAGGAATAAATAAGTCTTAAATCAAAAATAAAAAGAAGAGAAGCTAAAGCTCTAACTTGTTTTTTTTTTGACACAAGCTCTAAGTTTTTTAGAGAACTACTAAAAAGATTGTATCCATGGGATGTAGCTAGAAGTTAAAAAAAATATTTTTTAGTAAATAGTAAATAATGATAAAGCTGTTAGAGGGGGAAATAAGGGACAAGTAATGCCAATTACCAAAAATTTTAACCAGTAAGCCACATGAAATTGAATGAAGTTTACTTATATTGTAGCGAACCTTAGTAACTAAGCTAAAAGCTTATTAAAAAAAAAATAAATAAATAAAATAAAATCATAACAATAAATAAATAAATTAATGGAATGAAAATAATCACTTTAAAAATTAAGAACCTAAAAGGTACAAACCTAACTTATGAAAATTATTAAAGAAAAAGAAACTTAAGGCCCTAAAATCAAGTAATTATTGATATTATTGATCATATATCGATACAATTTCAAGAACTTTGTATTAAACATTAAGTAGGAATTTTATATGTTAAATTTATTAAGGATTGGAATTAAAAATGCTTTACTAAAATTTAATTCAATCCTTATAAGAATAATTAATAAAAAGGTTATAAAGGAAATAATGTGAAGGATATACATGAGCACAACATAAAAGTTTGGAAAGGTTGTAGTAAGACTATGCCTGGGGTACAACTGGGTTCTGTGAGGCTTTAGATTGTGTCCAAGACACAACAGATCATGTAATCTAAAGAGACTGTTTGTACTTTTAGTATAGTGTGTTTATGAATTGATGGAAATTGAGAGTTATATTAGCCAAATTCATGATAATTGTCTTATGGACAATGCTTGATATTCAATATGCTGTTGTGGCAAATCCAAGTGGTATTATTGTATGCATACAATAACGATGAACCTTCGATGTGCTGAATGGTACCTAACACATCGATAATAACCTGTGAACTATGCAATTGTCCATTTGTGTTCTTATGTTTATATGCTCTTATGAATATACGCCTATGTGCTTAAATTTATGAATCAATGCTCTAAAAGATTTAATGATATTATTTATCTAAACATATTTAAAGGCGGTAAGTGTAATGCCTATAGTTGGGACATATGCAGTGTTATATTATTAAAAGAATCTTACAGTTTAAATGTAACAAAAATATAAATTAACTATCACACAAAATCAATGAGGAAGCCATAGTGACATTTTTAAAATAATTATATTTAATATTAATTGACAATTAAATGGAAGTTATTGAAAATTTCAACTTAAAAATTTTATGTTTATTTTTATACTTTGTTTATTTCTATTTAGTTATTCATTGCTCATTTTTTATTGCATTAAATTGTTGTTGTACTGAGTCACTCACTGCATATTTTCTTTAGAAAATACTCATTCCTTCACCTTTATCTTTTTCAGGCTAACATTATAGCAACTAAATAGCATTTCAATATAGCACTATGACATACAATGGGATGATTATGAGATATGAAGTTAGCCATGATGAGACAAAGATTATGGATACTCTAGGATTTTATGTATTTTGTACCCTTGTCTTTACTTTGTTATATATAGGTTAGTTGATATGAAATGGGTTACAATCATTTGGGTGATAAAATTTTTTATAGAGTTTTGTATGACCAGGTACCTGTATCTTAAATCTAACATACTAGTGCTTAGTTATAATGTATATAAATATTGGGTATAATAGTACTGTTCACTTGCCATCTATCCTTATCTTTTGATATGCTTAACATTTATTCAATTTATTGCTATGAGCATATTATATAATTAAAAATAGGTTCCTTAATATTTATGGTCGTGTATGAAAATGGTTTACATGTCGAGACAGATTTTCAATTGAGGTGTAGAAATTTTGAGTTTACTTAGAAGTAATGCCTCTTTGCATCTATGCTTTGGTTCTATGTTATAGGGGATGCAATTAACTGATGAAGGTGTCAGTGGGGAGGGGTGTCATAGGCTGTCTCTTTGATACTAAACTACCTTAAAATTGATTGTTTTCTCCCACCTTATCTTTGCCTTTAGAATATGGGTGGCATCGTGACTTTTAATTTTCCATTTCCTTTTCAGATTGCCCATGAGATTCTGATTGATCAATTCTAGCCTTCATGGTTTGTTCTAACTCTTTCTCTAATTTCTATTGTTCCATAGCTTTCTCCACCCAACCTTTAAATGTAGTTTCAAAGTGATGCGGGGCATTAGTTCAAGGCAATGTTTTTTAAATTACGTGAATTCTTTTATTTTTATTTTTTTAGAATATTATTTTATTTCCTATTATATCCATATTATGCCTAGGGTATAAATAGATATTTTAGGTTTTAGGGACTTTTATCACTTTTATCAACTTATCAATCAAAATTAAAGCTTTTGCTTGACTTATTCTCTGAATTGAGAATCGGTCTCTGGATTGAGACTTGTTTACTTTTGTTGATCAATCGTCTGTTGATCAATCGCACTACACGCTACGTCAGGTGGTATCAGAGCAGGTTTCTCATAATCAATGGCTAATACTGGTGCTAGTGATGGCAACCAATCCTAAGACGATGATCAGGGATTGTAGGTTGGTTGGAGATCAATTCAAGAACAATAATAATCATTCCAAAATTTAACTCAGTAGTTGGAAATAATACAAACCTAATTGAAGGCATTATTGAGGATTAATGGACAAGGGCATAGGAATGATGATGAGGAAGAAGGTCGAGGAGTTGGCTCTAATAGACCCATTATTAATCCTATCCATAATATACAAAATCAAAGAAGGCCAGCTGTGGGATTTGATGACACTTCATATGAGGAGGCTAACTTTGGTGAATTTGCAATTCCAGTGGTAGACAAAGATGTGGAAGGTAGTGGCAACCAAACTACAGAGAAGATGACGAATATAAATTAAAGGTAGATATCCCTAACTTCAGTCATGATCTCGATATTGAGGGGTTTTTAGATTGGTTAACTCATGTAGATAGGTTCTTTGAATATACTGAGTTATCCGAGGATAGAAAGGTTAAATTTGTTGCCTATAGGTCAAAAGGGGGAGCATCGGTATGGTGGGATAGATTAAGAGAGATAAGAATAAGAGAGGGGCGTAGTTCGGTTCAAACATGGTGTAGGATAAAGCAATTATTATGAGGTATATTTTTACCTTTGGATTATGAACAATATATTTTTTTATGCTTATCAGAGATGTACACAGGGTAGTAGGAGTGTGAATGAATATACTACTGAATTTTTTAGATTAGTAGAGAAAAATCAATTGTCAGAAAGTGAGAACCAACAGTTGGCAAGATATTTGAGTGGGTTAAAGTAGACTATTAGAGATAAAATTAGGGTACGAATGGTTTTCAGTGTGAAAGAGGCTAGGAATTTGGCCATGAAAGCTCAGTTACTAATTCAGGAGCAAACCTGTAGTGCTAATTATAGAAGATATGGAGGCATAAACAATAAGGCTCCAAGTGATAAGGGAAAAACACCTCTCACTATATCTAATACTATTGAGACTACCAATGTTAGTGTAGGAAAAGGGAAAGGTGTAGCAGTGGAAGGAGGTAATGGTAATACATCTGTGCCTACCAAAAACAATAATCCTCATGCAAGTCCTTTCAATCCTAAGTGCTACAAATATGGAGAGGTTGGCCATCATTCCAATAGGTTTCCTAAATGAAAGGCAGTCAATATAGTGGAGAAGGATAATGATATCATAGTGGATGAAGTGTACGGACCTGATAGGGATGATGACCATGAGGATTATGAGCAGGAAGAGTACACTTGTATGGTGAGGAAACTCATGTTATCTCTAAAGTGTGGTGATGGAACTCAATGCCATAAGCTTTTTTGCACTAAGTGTATTGTGTAAGGGAGTTTATGTGATCTTATTATTAATAGTGGGAGTCAGGAGAGTATAATAAGTAAGGATGTTGTTGAGAGGCTACAATTGGCAACAGAAACTCATCTTAGCCCATATACTATTGGGTGGATTAAAGAAGTTGGTGGCATTCGGATGAGTGAATATTGTAAGGTGCCATTCTCTATTGGCAAGAATAATAATAAGGTGTATTATGATATGGTGGATATGGATGCTTGCCATATTTTGTTTGGGCATCCTTGATAGTATGATGCAGATGCTAAATACTGAAGTAAGAGTAACATGTATTAGTTAGAAAAGGATGGAGTGAGATATACATTAGATTCTTTTTCTAGGAAGAACTAACCTAAGGCTTCAAAAGTGAAGGGAAGGAACTTTCTAACCATTATGTATGGCCCATCTTCTTTTATGGGAGAGTGTAAGGGGACCCGAGAAGTGCATTTGATGGTGGTAAAGGGAGAAGTTGAAAGTAGAGATTTAGTTGGGGATCAAATTCTAGTGGAGGTGCAAACTTTATTGGAGGATTTTACTGATTTGATTCCTGAGGATTTGCCTATAGGGTTACCTCTAATATGGGACATACAACACTATATAGATTTTATTCCAAGTGCTTCTCTTCGTAACCTACCTCATTATAGCATAAGTCCCACGGAGAATGAAATCTTAAAGGAGAAGGTAGAAGAGCTATTAAACAAAGGGCATATTCAGGCTAGCATGTATTGCGTTTTGTGATCCATAATCCAGCAGAAAACAAAAACTTGAACTACGAAAACCCATAACTTGGATCCATGTAATTTGAACTAGATTAATTGAGAGGGTTTCCAAACACTTACCAAGATGATCTTATGGCAAGATTGTTGGAAGGATGAGAGGGGGTGCACTCCGGTGACACCCTTCCTAGATCTTTTTGTATTTCTTTTATCAGATTGAGACGTCACCAAAAGGTCACGCATTTTACGGTATCCACACGAACAAGGTGATCTAAAGCGAAGTAAGTTTGCTAGAACCTTTGTTATCTTACAGTACAAATTCTCTCTATGTCTTTTCTTTTTACAAAAAGAGGTGTAGGATGTAGGAATAAGGAGAAGAAAAGGTAGCTTAGCAAACCCTAGGGAATGAGATGTATTTATAGCCATCCTTTCTAGGGTTTCATACATCTCCACTTACTAAAATAGTTTTTAGTAAGTCTAAACTTCCTTTTTTTTATTTTAATTCTAATTCCAAATTAGAATCATTTCCTATTTATTTTAAATAACTCTTACCTAAAAAAAATTAGAAAATAAATAAATACTAATATAAATATACACATATATACATATATATATATATATATATATTTATTTATTTAATATTCCATAGAGATAATTATTGGGCTAATTAACCTAAGTTTGCTTTGGGCTTGTTCTAAGTGTACAACCTTGTAGGTTCACAGAACGCTGGCAGTGGGCCTAAAATTCCCATTTTAGCCCACAAGTCATAATTGGTCTCTATCAAGACATTGTGATTATCCAAGATATGTGAAGGTCGATAATCCGACATAATATAATACACAACTTGTACTATAGTCCTTTTGTCGCATGATATATTGATTGAACATAAGGAATGGATTATGTCATCCTTATATTGTTCAATCGTATTATTTCTTGATCCCAAGTAGACTGATACTGCTAACTCTTTATCATTCTAGCATGGCCATGCATTTCTTTTCAGTCTAACTCATCAAGGGGCCCAACAAATATCTTCTCAACATAACTGAGGGAAAAATTCCATCTTAACCACTCACATCCCTCACATAACTCATTCTATATCCAATCACAACCTATTTACCATCCGATTAAAGATCGCGTAGGGATGTGTTAAAATACAAAATTTATCATGTAGGAAACCATGGTGATCTCAGGTTAGGGGACTTAAGTAATACTACTGTGATGAGAATAACCTATGAAAATAATCCATGTGGTATTCTCATAATGGTTCAATCCAGTACATCATTTCTCCAAATATGTATCTATGAGTTTGAATTAATATCTCATATACATGACCAATAAAACATAATCATCTGTCAACCTCATACTAGTCTTTATTCATTGTTGTTCCTACAATAATAATCGGCCAAGGATATTTAGATTAAAATTCAGTTATTATCCAAGAGTTTTACTATCAAGTCATGTACTTGATGATCTTAGTAGAATTAACTAATCAAGGATAATACTAGAATTAGCCAGTAATAATAAAAAAGCCTATTTATTATTAAAATAAAAATATAACAAAGTTAAAGTATAACCATTACATAATTGGCCTAGGGCATAACACTAACAGCATGAGCCCGTGTGTAATTTCAACTTTGTTAATGCCTAAAAAAGATGGGAGTTAGTGGATGTGTATTGACAGTAGCGCGATCAACCAAATTACCATTGAATATAGATTTCCTATTCTAAGGTTGGATAATATGCTTGATCAGTTGAGTGGAGCAGTTGTGTTTAGTAAGATTGACCTAAGGAGCAGCTATCATCAGATTAGAATCCATCCAGGTGATGAGTGGAAAACTGCCTTCAAGACTGCATAAATGGTTAGTCTTGCCTTTTGGGCTAACTAATGCTCTTAGCACTTTTATGTGGCTTATGAATTAAGTACTACAACCTTTCTTGGGTAAATTTTTAGTTGTTTGTTTTGATGATATTTTTATTCATTGTAAATCGAGGGATGAGTATATTGGACACTTTAGGGATATGTTTTAGGTGTTGAGGGAAAATAAATTATATGCAAACTTGAAAAAATATGTTTTCATGAGAGATAGTTTGTTATTTCTTAGCTATGTGGTGAGTAGTGAGGGGATTAAAGTGGATAAAGAGAAAGTGAAAGCTGTTAAGGAATGGCCTACCCCAAAGAATGTGAGTGATGTAAGGAGCTTCCATGGGTTAGCAAGATTTTATTGGAGGTTCATTAAACATTTCAGTAGTATTGTAGCACTTATTACTAAATGTTTGAAGAAGGGAAGATTCTAATGGGGTGAGGAGCAAGAGAATAGTTTTGCTTTGATTAAAGAGAAGTTGAGCACAACACCTATCTTGGCATTACCAAATTTTGAGAAGTTATTTAAGCTAAAGTGTGATGCTAGTGGAGTAGGTGTAGAGGCTGTTTTATCCCAAGAGAAAGGGCCGATAGCTTTCTTTAGTGAGGAATTGTGTGAAGCTAGGCGTAAATAGGCTACCTATGATAAAGAATTTTATATTGTTATGAGGGCTTTAAAAACTTAAGAGAATTATCTCATAGCCAAGGAGTTCATTCTCTACACTGATCATCAGGCTTTGAAGTACTTAAGTATATAGAAGTAAATTAGGAGTGATATGCATGATAGGTGGTCATCTTACATAAAGAAATTCCCTTATAAGCTTGTCCATAAACAGGGACAACAAAATAGGGTAGCAGATGCTTTGAGTCGACGGGTAGCTTTGATGAAAACCTTGTGTTAGGAGATTTTGGGTTTTGAGAATTTGTAGGAATTATATGCAGATGATGATGACTTCAAGCAGATATGGGCTAGTTATGTGAACAAGCAATAATGTAATGATTTTTATATGTATGATGGTTTCCTTATACGGAGCTGGCAGGTTTGTCTTCCTCACACTTCTCTTCGTGAGAAGGTAATTAGAGACTTGTATGGTGGTGGTTTAGCCACTCATCTTGGATGAAATAAAATAATTAAAGCTGTGAAGGAGAGGTACTATTGGCCTAGATTGCGAAGGGATGTGATTAATATTGTATCTAGGTGCTATGTATGTTAAAAGGTGAAGGGTCAGACACAAAATATAGGGTTGTACATGCCATTACATGTTCCTAATGCTATATACGAGGATCTTTCTATAAACTTTTTATTGGGTTTGGCATGAACTCAATGAGGTATGGATTCTATGTTTATTGTGGTTGACATGTTTTCCAAGATGGCGCACTTTTTACCATGTAAGAATACTGCAAATGCATCTTCTATAACCAAACTATTTTTTAAGGAGGTTGTGAGATTGCTCAGAGTGCCAAAGACCATTACATATGATCGTGACACTAAGTTCCTTAGTCATTTTTGGATGATTCTTTGGAAGCTATTTGACTCATTATTGAACTTTAGTAGTATAGCACATCCATATACTAATGGGCAGACATAGGTGCTTAATAGAACTTTGGGTAACCTTATTCAAAGTATTAGAATGGATAGACCAAAGAAATGGGAATTTTCCATAACACATGCGGAGTTTGCCTATAATAACGCTGTTCATAGTACAACAAGTAGATCTCCATTTTCCATTGTATACATGAAGTTTCCTAATCATGCTTTGGATTTAGTGAAGCTTCCAAAGGTACCTAGTCTTAGTGTAACAACTGGTGATTTGGAAAACCAAGTGCGAGAGGTGCAAGCAGATGTCAAGAACAAGTTGGAGAAAGCTAATACAAAGTACAAGATGGAGGGCGACAAACATTGACTGTTCAAGGTGTTTGATGTTGGCGATGAAGTGATGGTGTTCATTAGTAAGGCTCAAATGTAAGGCAGCCATAACAAGCTTCAACAAAGAAAGTATGGATCATATAAGATTGTAAAGAAGATTAACAGTAATGTTTATATGGTTGACTTCCAAGTTGGATGGGAATTTTAAAGACCTTCAATGTTGCTGATCTTACCTTGTTTCAACTAGATGTGAGTATTGGATATCCAGAAAGTAACTCAAGGATTAGTTTTTAGCAAGGGGAGGTGACTGATGCGATGCATTAGTTTAGGACAATGTTTTTGTAAATTACATAAATTCTTTTATTTTAGTTGTTTTGGAATATTATATTATTTCTTATTATACCCATATTATGCCTAGGGTATAAATCGATATTTAGGGTTTGGTTGAGGGACTTTTATCACTTTTATCAATTTACATATCAAAATTAAAGTGCTTTACTTATTCTCTGAATTGAGAATTAGTCTCTAGATTGAGATGTGTTGACTTTTGTTGATCAATCGTGTGTTGGTCAATTGCGCTACATGCTGTGTCACAAAGTATAAATTTAGTTTGCACCTTAAAATAATACGCAATCCTTCCTTAAATTTTTCACATTTCATCTCCTCTATAGGATAAATATCCTTTGCATATTTGTATAGATCTTTAAATTTGTTAACATAGTCTTTAACAGTAATCGAACCTTACAGCAGTCTAATGAACAATGCCACCTTCTCTTTCCTATAATTTTTTATTAGATATTTCTTAATAATTTCTTCTTTAAATAATTGCCAGTCAAAGCCTCACCGAATAGATTTTTGACTCAAGTCAGCTAGTCATCTGCTTTATTGAACATTAAACCATATACATTACTCATCTTCTCCTTATAACTCAGTTTGAAATGTATTAAAGGCCTTTTCCATAGTCTTTATACATTTTTCAGCATGACCAAGATTCAAAGCACCATGAGAATCATATGCCCCATACTTCTTGGCATGCTCGATGATATATCCAGGCTTTTTGTACTTATCATTCTTAGTCAACACCATTGTCATGGTGCGTGTTAGCTCTGTAGCATCAATATGCACCACCGACAATATCAAAGGATTTGCAACATTCCCCTTTAAGGGTGGAGAATGGTGGTTCTATGCTCTTCTAGGTGTGTTTCCAATATTGGGCATGAACATCCTAGATTTTGAACTTCCACACTCACTATCTACTCTAGCTGCTCGAGATTGCATCTAAATCCTACCGGAGCTCTCTATCTAAGCATTCATATTGATTCTCTCTTCTAGGATACCTCTACCTCTACCTCTATCTCTACCTCTACCTCTACCTTTTCCTCTATCTGAACCTCCTAACCTTCCTCTCCTAAATTGTGCCATATCCTAAAATTCTAAAAGTAGAATACTTCAATAATCTTTGCCATGAAACACAAATTCATCTACCATTATCCATTCACTAATAAACATAAAATCTCGAGTAGACTTACTAATGTCTACAATATTTATGAATCATAACATTAATTAAACATCAATTCTATAATTATCAAGTCTTCAAAATTTAGTTAATTTCTAAAGATCTATGATATAATTATATTCTTATAAATTATTTCTATTAACACCTCAACCTTTATCATAGCTCATTTTCATATAGTACAGAATGGAATAAGTCAATTTATAGCTTTATGAAATACAAATTTCATCACTAATATACTCACAACTCATTATCACTTATAAATTCTAGAACCGTATTTATATTGAGATTTCATAGTCTAAATCACCAAATTCCTAAAATTCTCATTCTCCAAATGTTTACTTCCATTCTTAAACACCAAGTACCTTAAAATTAATCAACCTAAGCTCTAATACCAATAAAACTGTGACACACCAGCCCCACCAATCTCATACCTTTAGTGCTTTATTTTCTTTTAATCAACTTGTTATTTGCCTTAAAGTATTGAATCAACATAACTCTTCCTCTATTCTTTGCTCTCTCCTCCACTTCTTCATTCTACTTCTCCAGGAAGCATAGGCTGCCTCTTCTCATTTTGTATTTTTGTTTAACGCAATTCTCTTTTCTCTTTTTTACTTGTAGGTGTCTTAATGCATAAGTGTCTCACTTGACACCTCACCATGTTCATACATATGAGTCCTTAATTTCTTTCTTTAATTTTAATTTGGTCCTTTATTTTATTTTATTTTAAACACATCCTTATTTTTTCCAAATTAATACTTAAATCACTATTATTGATTTCATTGACTTATATCTTAAGGATACAAATATGACAATTCTTCCCCTCTAAAAAGAATTCCATCCTCAAAATTCAATGGACACTTGCCATTCTTACACTAAGAAAGCCACTATAGATATACACACAAACACTTAGCAACATAGATCAACATGAGCCACCTTAATACACCTTCCTCCTCATCAACTCATATATATATATATATGAGTTGATGAGGAGGAAGGTGTATTAAGTTGGCTATTGTTGATTTGCATTGCTAAGTATATATATAAGTGGCTTTGGTTGATTTAGGTTGCTAACTATATATATAAGTGGCTCTGGTTGATTTAGGTTGCTAAGTATATATAGGTGGCTAAGGCTGATTTGGGTTGCTAAGTGTATATGGTTGGTTAAGTTGATAAGGGTTGATTTAGGTTGAAGAGAAAAGGACAAAATTTTAGAAAAATTATAAAATAGACATCAAGGTTGCCAAAGGAGGAAGAGTTGTGATTTTTGGAAAATATTAATTTTAGTCCCTGAATTCTTCTTCTTCTTCTTTATAACCACCAAACGACCATTGATCGAAATAAAATTTTGACCATAGCTTCTTTTCAATGTCCTCTATTCACCGGTGGTGTTTGTTTCAGCAAAAAAAGGCATAGTAAATGTCAGTTTTGGCTTTGAAAATTCAGTACAAGTTGTCAACATCGGAATGCTCACCTTGTTGTTGTTCAACTAAAACCACCATCAGAGGCTTGTTCCTCATCATCTTAGGAGTCTGTTGACAAAAATCCCACATCCGATCTTAATCATTAGAATATTTTATGAATTTTTCTGGTAATTTTCCTTTTATTTTCTGATCTCTTAATTGTTTTTTGTATATTTTTAGTATGTTGAGGCTATTTTTACCTTCTATAAATTATTGTGAACGTGTCAGTATATTTGGTTTTGTTGGGTATTGTGTTTCTAGTGAAAATATGGTGGGTCCTACCTAAATTACGGTGAGAAACAGTAACCAACATGAAAAATTATGAATTTATTTTAATAAATATATAAATTTTGTTGATCAATTTTTGTAATTGGAGTTTGGTCTAATTCCTTACAGATTGCAAGATATAAATTCCAGAATGGTTACTGCAAAAATTATTTTATTTCTGTTTAAATTAGTTTAGCTTGTCAAAAATATTCCTCAAGCCTCAAAACTAATCATTTATAGCGTTCGTAGGATTATTTTGATAATTCCTTGATTTTTATTATTTTTCTAAAATTTTTAAGAATTTATTTAAAACTATTTACTAAATAAATATTTTGGTTGTTTAGAAAGTTCTGGATTAGGAAGTGCAGAGCTTAGGTAGTTGAGGATGTATCTAGCAGCACAATCTACCTGTGAGTTAATATTATAAAATGTTTTGTTAAATTGTTAAATTATTTTGAAAACAATGGCATAATGTCTAGTGTTAATTTTGCTAGTATGCATAATTTATATATAATTCCATATTTTATTTGCTTTATTGTTATTAAACTTGAGAAAGAATTTTAATTCTATTTTATTTTATATATAATATGAATATTTAGAGAACTTGGTAGAACATGCTACCTAGTGGGCGTTACCAGGACCACATGCGCATGGGTTTGAATATTGAGTGAAATATATATTAGTAATTGGCTCGGTTGATCTTGTTCTCTCATGTAGTATTATGGATTGAGCTTGGTGGACCTTGTTCTTTTGGGTCAAAATTGAGATGTAACTCGGTTGAGCTTGTTCTCTCAGGACATTGACATTAGACTGAGTAACTTGACTATGGCTATAACTTAGTTGAGAATGATCTCTCAAAACGACAGTCATTTGGATTTAAGAGAGCCTAAAAGCTAGTAGAATTGATGTTTAGGGTTCTACCATGACTCCCACTAAAGGTTTTATTTTATTATAAAATATTATTTATTATTTTCATATGATGCCATTTTTATATTAAAGAGATTTTTAGATTTTGGAAAAGTACATTTTTATAAGAACAATTTTAGCAAAATAAAGGATTTTAAATATTTATTTATTTGATTAATATAATGGTTTTAAATGAGAATTTTATAACCAACATACATTTTATAACATTAATTCACTCAATGAGGTATGATTCCCCTCAATCTTATTTTTTTAGAATCTCATTGTCGGGTTTCTTCCTCTCTGGCTTAAATCCAAATGACTGCCATTATTTTTTTAGAATCTTCCTCTTTGGCTTATTTTTTTAGAATCTCATTATCACTCAATGTGGTCTTCTATGCCGGGTTTCTTCCTCTCTAGCTATCTTATATAGGTTTATTTGATATATGTATTATGTACTTGAATTCTAGATACCGCAATAGTTAGATTGTTTGTATAACTTATATTTGAAGTTAATATTTTAAGTATTGTTGTGATGAATATATGTAAATGTTTTGTGTTGATTACTGTGTTGTGGTGGCAGTAGTGATTGAAAAATATTTTGGGAGTGTTATTTTCTTTTTACAAGTTTTAGTTTTGTCTCTGTACAGAGGAAACTCTCCCAGATTTTCGTTAGAATTTTAAACTGATTTTCAACCTCAAAACTTGATGAGAATCGGCCCAAGCACCTTTTGAATGTTTAAATAGGTTCGTGTAAGCCTTTTACAAATATTATAGAAACAAGTAGAAGAACAAGGATTTTATCACCAACTCAGGGTGGTGACAGGGGTAAGAAACAAGTTCAAGTCCCTTTTAACCTGTCTGATTTGGATTAAATAGGAGGTTGGCTTCGCTGAGAAACCTTGACCATTGGGATCAAATGAAAGTAGATGTCGGGTCTTTGAACAAAAAGATGAATTGATAATATATTGAGTTTGTGTAAAAAATGTGTAGAGACTTAAAGACTTCACAATACATGAGCTTTGGCTTTTATAAGCCTTTGAGCCTAACCATATATGGAAATAAAAATAAATGGAGACTTACCTAATTAAACTAAGGAAACAAATCAAATTAAGAAACCTACCTAATCAGGTTAGAGGAAATAATTAACTTTCCTTATTCATTGTTAAGGCAAGACTTCCTAATTGTTCTAAATGAGGGTGTAAATATGATTTCCCAAATTGAGCCTTAACCACCAATCAGCGCGCAGACATCAGGTGGGCCTTGTGTGATGGGCTTTGGTTATGATATTCTTCCTGGGCCATTTTGGCCCAATACAAACAATGCCCCTAGAATCAAGACTGAGGCTCATGCCAATGGATCGATTCTGTAACTCTACTATGTCTAAATGGCCTTATCTGGTAACTTTAGGCCCATAATAGCCCTTGCTATGAATTTTTTGCTTTTATCGCCTTCATGGGGGCATTTTAGTCAATCATCACCTCTCTTCATTTGCACGAAATTACGCCTATACAAGGGGAGAGGTCCCAATGATTTGTCCCATTTGCTGTAGAAAACTCACTTTCTCTCTCCTTAGAGCTTCTCTCTCTAGCAATCAGCGCTCGAGCTTCCTTCTTTTGAGGTTTCTCACTCAGGTATGTCTTTTGTCTCTTTCCCTTTTCATTCTATTCGATTGGTCAATCATATCTTCTGACCAAATTCTCCCTTGGTTATAGTTCCAAATTATAATGGGAAAGTCAAAGAAAGCCGCATCCTCTCTGATCGACCAAATGGCTGATCCCCTTGCTTGCTTGGAACTGGCTAACAACATTGTTCAGACCTCCACTGCTACATCAGAGGTACTTTTAGATATCCTGAGTGCCCTAGTAACATTATCTTAGGCCCTATACTTGTTAAGGACAATAAGTGGGTAGACAAATTTCTCCTTGTTGCTAGAAAGAATGAGCCTCCTAGGTTCAATAACGACATGTCGTTGTGGAATAAGAGCATCCCAATTATGTCCTGGTCGAACCCTTCAAGGGAATTTTTAGTTTGGCATGCTTGAATAGAAGCTAAATTTTCCCCAATATGGAGGGAAATAGGTAGGTATTTATGAAATGCTCAAATTTTCTAAAATAGAGGTGCCAATAAACAAGCCCCTATTATCGGCCATGTCTCTTTTCTAGTCTCGGTCCAGTAATTCTTTTATGTTTAGAGAAGGGTTAATGAAGATTATGTTGTTAGATTTGGTAGCCTTGTTTGGCCTCCAACCTTATGGTGAGGAAATTAGCCCTATACTTAAGGCCGATATAACCAAGTATAACATTTCATTCGAAAAGGAACATGTAAGCTACAGTCCTTTCATCATTATGCACATGAAGTCAACCCATGTCCCTGATAAGGCCGAACATGTTGCCTTCTTATTGTACTGGGTTTGTTGATTCGTAGGCTGCCCCAGCTCGATAAATGTAACTAAAGAGTTCCTTCCCTTAGCTGTGGCTTTGGCCAATCAACGGAAGATGATGTTTAGTCCCTTCATCTTGAGTCAATTCTACGGAGGCATGCACCAACTAGTGCCTGATAAAGACAGAGATGACCTCAAATTAGGGCTTGGACTAATATGGATCATTCAAATTTGGTTTGTGGTGTACTTTCAAGATCTTATGAATCCGCCACCAAAGCCAGCTTTCAAGTCTATAGGTTATTATGCCCCCTGGGTATCATCCTTTGAGTGTAAATACTCCTAATTTCAAGAGTTCTTCCATTTTTTGTATAACGCACGTTGTATTTTCCATTTATTCCTGCAAGCTTTGGTCCTTCCTAGCTATTAGAAGATTTCTTTGACCACAATCCTCAACCAAAGTTTGTATTGGCCTAGGAGAGCATTCTCATTGCCAGGGATCTACCATTTGGTCTTGACCTAAGCCTATGAAATAACAAGTATGGCGTTGAGACATATAACCGCACATGGTTGCTAGGCAATTCAGGCTCACATAATCCCTTCCTTGCTCGACCTTTTATTTGTGCAATTTCCCATTTTATAGTAGGCATGCCTATGGGGAGATAGAGTTCTACGAGAAGCTTGCCAATGTCTATGAGGACCTTAAAAAGAACTTGCACCTATGCCCCTTATCCATCAATGCTTGCAAAACACAGATGTTCAATGACTTATGGGATGCATTTTGTTTTAAGCATTTATGTTTATCATTTGATGAAGTGATGAACATTCAAAAATTGGAACTAACTGATGATCGGGCTTCTTCTTCTTTGCAGGGTCAAACCAAGACACGAGGTGAGTTCATTCGCGAGATTCGCGCTTTTGAAAGTTTTTATCATTGTAAATACAACTATTGCGATCAAGATAAAGTAAGGAGGAGGATGGAAAAAGTAAAGGCCAAACTACTATGAGAGTATAAGTTCAGTACATATACACTTATTTGCAAACTTGCATGAGCTTTCCCAAAGTGACTGATCTTGACGTGTGTGCGTGCTACTATATTGATCGGTCACCTAGTATTCCCTCAGCACCTTTCAATATAGTTGGCCTTATTATTTCTAAACCCAGGCTATGCAGCAAGGTCAGTTGGACTAGTTACTTTGAGGGTGACCCCTGTACTGTGCTGATGAATATTCGGCCACCATCCTCCTTTGCTCACCCTTTCATTGTTTGGACAGGTTGTTGTTTTAGCTTGGTCTTTTCTCATCGTTATAAACTTCCTTTTTACTTTGCCTTTTATTGAAGCCATTGAGAAGCCAATCAAGTAACTAGATGATTAGCCTAAAACAAAGAAGGCCAAGAGTCACCATCGGTTGAAGAAAAGCTCTTCTAAATCGGCCATGGAGAAGGCTAAGGTTCTAGAGGCTAAAGACCCTACTATCCCACCTACTTAGAATCTTGTTAAAGTGGAATCATTTGGTAAGGGCAGTTATACAAATCTTCCCACTTTCCCTATTAAGGAGGGTGCTTCTTAGCTTTCATTTGAAGAGTCTCCTATGCTCGTTAAGGAAGGTGCTTCCAAGTTACCTCTTGAGCGATCGCCAATTCTAGCTCGATCAAACCTGCCCTCTTTAGAAAAATGCCTTCTATTGCTCGTCTTAATGACCAAGTAAGTATTATTTTCAATTGCATTTGATTAATTGTCGTGGTTGGTCTCTGATCCTTTACTTTTTAGGTGTCTTTGCTCAATAGGTTCAATGACATGGAGTCCTAATTCCAGGATTCTGTTGAGGAAGGTGGTAATGAGGATCAACCCTTCTCCAAGAATGAACTGATCAATCCACCAATAGATACCATGGCCAATTCTAAAGATCAATTATTGAAAGAAGTCAAAAGGCAACTCAAGGACCTGGTCGACCTTGTGAAGAAACTGACCTTCTTCTTTTTGGACGAGGAGAGAGAGCACAAGGCCAAAGATATTCTGGATTTTCTTCATGAGAGTGCACACCAATGCCCAGACATTACTGTCGGCTAGAAGTATCTTATCGACAATCTCCATGAGAAGCTTTCCTCTCTTATCATAGACTGCCTTGAGGCCGATCGTTTCATGAATATGATGGCCAATAAGGAGGAAAAGAAATAAAAATGTGATGAAGAAGCAAAGTCAATTGTCGAGCCCATTAGGAACGAAAAGAAGCTAAAACTGGACACTGCTCCTGTCCTATTGTTCTTATAGAAAGAAGAGGCCGATCTTGAAGCTGCTTTAAAGGCTAAACAGGACAACCTCACTCGCTTCCAATCAATATAAAAGAGGAGAGTAGAGCATGCACAAGTTCAAGGTTCCAAGATGAAGGAACTACAACAGAAGAGAAAAAAATTTGTGCCTTAAGCTTGACAAGCTCCAAGGGAAGAAGGATTTGGTCCTGATGGGCGAGGATAATACCAAACAGTCCGTGGCTAAACTATGCGAGAAACTCTAACAGCCCTTAATCGGTCGAGGTGTGACTGAATGAACAAAAATGCTTGGCCTTTTAATGGTCGTTTTAAACATTACATTATGTTTTTTTAGCTTGTGGGATGGCCTGATGAATTTAATACCATTTTTTCTCCCATCATCTTTTGTTTTGTGAATGCCTTCAATGATCTCTCAGTTTATTTTTTTAGTATAGGAACTAATAGAATAACCTATTGGCCTTAGAGTTAGAGCCTTGGCTAGATAATTCTTATTATAAGATGAAGGAACTAAGTAAAGTTAAACCATTAAAATAGGCTCGAAACATATAATCGGCCTTAATTGTAAAATAATGACTGGCTTGAATAACTAATCAACCTAAGTATATATAAATGACTAGACTGAGCAGTTAATCAGCCTTAATTAGTATAAAGTGACTAACTTCAAAAATTTCTATCAATTTTGTTAAACACTGACCGATCTATCCTATCCCACATAGATGGAAAATAAGCCTTTAAATATTTGCCGTTGATCAGTCTGATATGTGGTGAACTGTCCTTGTTAGCTAAAAGATAAGAGCCCCCTCTTAACATTTGAATAACTCTAAGAGGCCTTCTTAATTTGGACTCTATTTTCCAAAAGATCGGTCTTTAAGTTCGATGGGTAGCATGAGTTTCCAAACTAGGTCTCCCTTTTTAAAGAACTTGTATTTGACCTTCTTATTGTATGCCCATTCCACTTTCCTTCTCTATACCTCTATTCAGTCATATGCCAATAGCCTTTCTTAATCTAAATGATCCATTTCTTGCAATATACTTTCGGCATACTCTGAGGCTAATAGCTTTGAATGGACCTGCCTTATTAGTGATGCCACCGTCAATTCCATCGGCAATATGCCTTTGTGGCCATAAACTAGTTTGAAGGGTAAAGTGCCTATGGCCATTTTCTGACTAGTTCTTAATGCCCAAAGTACCTCAGATAAGGTTTCATGCCATATCCATGGATTCTCTTCAATGGACTTTTGAATCACCATCTTTACCAACTTGTTGGTTGCTTCAGCCTGCCCGTTTTCCTGGGCATAGTATGATGATGAGTGAAGTAGTTTGATCTTATAATTTTTAGCAAATGTCCAAATTTCTTCCCCTATGAACATAGTGCCCTAGTTTGTGGTTATGGATTCTAGAATCTCGAAGTGATTTATGATTTTCTTGGTGATGAAGTTAATCACCGATTGCTGATTAACAACATTCAAGGGAACAACCTCTACCCACTTTGTGAAATAGTTTATAGCAATTAACATGAAACCATGCCCTTTGGATGATGGAGGGTAAACTTTCCTAATGATGTCCATTGCCCATCCCCTAAATGGCCAAGGTTTGATGATAGAATGCAACTCCTCGACTGGAACATGCTTGATCGGTCCATGCTTCTGGCAAGCTTCACATCCTTTAGTGTAATCATTGCAATCCTTCTCCATGGTTGACCAAAAGTATCCATATTTCTATATCAACCATTTCATCTTCCTTCCTCCTTGATGTACGCCTGCAATTCTTTTATATGCTTCGGCTATGACCAACATTGCTTCCTTCGGTCCAATGCACTTTAGTAGCTCCCCAAAAATTGATCTTCTATATAGCTCTCCATCCATTAACAACATTTTGTCACTAGCACTCTGATTTGGCATTTGGCAGATGGCGATGGGTTGTTAAGGTATTCTTTAATCTACATCCTCCAATTGGCCTCAAGATCCAAGGTAATAACCTGAAAATAAAGATCATTAGATTTGGCCAATAAATAAGAATAAGGTCTAATCAATATTGGTATAAATGACATTTTATCCTTATAACCAGAGCCCGATTGTGCCAAGTCATTTGCTTTGCCATTGGCCTCTCTCTCCATATACTATAATTGGGCTTTTGTAAATCCTTTAAGCATGTACTATACTTTGTTGCAATATGCCCTAGTGTGGTCGACTCGCACTTATATTTCCTTGAAACTTGTTTTACTACTAGCATTGAGTTGCCAAAGATGTCTACATCATGGACCCCCAGCTCAGCAAGAATGTCCTAGGCTATCAGGAGTGCTTCGTATTCAAATTGATTGTATAAGGGAAATCGTGCAAGAATGATAGCCTTGTCTTGATGCTATAGGGCGATTCCAGGACTACACCCGCCCTTGAACTCGATGACGCTCTTGAGCCATCAAACCATATTCTCCATCCCTTAACCTCGCAAAGGTCTACTAGTGTCTCTAAGGTGGGGTGGTCGGCCAAAAAATCAGCTAAAACTTGCCCTTTAATAGCTTTCTATGGTACATATTGTAGTGTAAATTCAGATAAAGCTACGACCCATTTGCCAAGTTAATTTCTAAGGAATGGCCTTGATAAGATGTAGTTGATTATGTCGATATGGCTAATCACACATACCATTGAAGAGAGCAAATAATACCTAAGCTTGCAATATGTGAAGTATAGACATAGCCCTAGTTTCTCAATAGAAGGGTACCTTATCTCTATATCCATCAAAGCTCAACTCAGATAATAGATTGACTGTTCATACCCTTCTTATTCTTGGGCAAGCAAACCACCCATAGAAGTCTCTAAGATCAAAATATAGTGGATCAAAGGATCATTCAGCCTAGGGTAGCCATGATCGGAGGACGAGTCAGATATGCCTTAATCTAGTCAAAAGCATGTCGATGTTAAGATGTCCATACAAAATCCTCCCGGTCTTTGAGTTTCAATAGGGGTGACCAAATTCTTAATCGGCTTGCCGTGTTGGATATGAATCTTTTGAGGTAGTTTATTTATACGATTAATCTCTGGAGCTCTTTTTTGGACTTAGGAGGTGCAGCTTGAATGATTGTCTTGGACTTGTTGGTATCTACTTCCAGCCCCCTCTGGTGCACCGTGAATCCTAAAAAATGAACTGCTGACACTCTAAAGGCACACTTGAGCGAGTTTATTTTTAACCGATGGAGCCTCATTCTTTCAAATATCTTTATTAAGTGCTCTAGATGCTACTCATCGGCCTTAGATTTGAAAATTACATGATCTATATAAACCTCCATAAAATTTCCAATCAAGGAGTCAAGATCTTATGCATCACCTGCAGGTAAGTTACCACTGCATTTTTAAGACTAAACGACATGACCACCCATTCTTAATTTCTCAGGGCACCAGGACATCAGAAAGTTGCCTTACTTATATCCGTCTCCTTAATCTTTATCTGGTTGTAACCCGAATGCCCATCAATAAGAATAAGGATGTAGTGAGCTGATGCAGCGTCAATGACCATACAGCCATAGGCATAGGATACTCATCTTTTGGTGTTGCAAGATTCAAATTCCTGAAGTCAATACACACCTTGATTTTTCCATTATTCTTCACCATAGGTTTTATATTTGACAGTCATTGTGTATATTGCACTTTTCAAATGAAACCCGCCTCAGTAAGCCTCTTGATTTCATCGGCCACCAACTTTTCCACATCTCTAGACATTTGCCTAGGAGTTTGAATATGAGGCTGATAATTGGGCTTGATGGGCAATTCATGTTCCACCAATTGTCAGTCTAAATCAGGCATCTCCTTGTACGTCCAAGTGAAACAATCTTTATATGTCCTTAGTAATTCCACCAGCCATTCTTTAAATTCTGGGCTAAGATTGGAGTTAATGTATATTGGCCATTTATTAGCCTCAGTCCCCAAATTGATTTCTTTTAACAACTTTAGGGTTTGTATATGATCATCTCCTATTTTACTTGCATGGATGTGCATATGACCAATTTTTAATTTGCCTATGGAATCCTGCTCTTCTTCTTCAAAGATACACTCAGCCAATTGAACTAGCTTACTGCTTGAACAAGTTTGCAACATCATCATCATTATCATTGGTTATTATTGATTGGCCAACTCCTCTTGCCGTAGGTACTACAGGCCGTTCCAACCCAACACATGGCTTGGTGCCTTTCTTGAAGCCAGTGAAATGGGGCAAATACATCATGGCCTCTGCATGAAAGGCCTCTTTCCTAAATGGATTAGGATCTCCATGGATAACCTCTACATCCCCTCCTAGCCTCCATATGAACATCATTGATGCAGAGAGGAAGGTACACATGCATTGGAATGTATCCAATCCCTGCCAAAGAGAACATTATAGTTGGTCTTCACATCCATGACAAAGAAACTCCCTTGTGATTCATGCCTCCCTTCTTTGACATTCAACATGATGAAACCTTCATGAGCCCGATCATGTCCTGCAAAATCGTTCATAATAGCATCAATTTTCTCAATATCTTTAATTTCTAGACTGATTTTCTTCAGAGTTTGGAGTGGTAAAATGTTGACTCTAGAAGCATTGTCAACTAAAACTCTTTTCATTTCTACCCCATTGAAATCGACCTTGATATATAGTGGCCGAATATGCCTAGTCATGAGAATATCAGGCTGTGAGATAGTTAAGGATACCTTTTGTCCATTGTCCAGTTCACAATTATTAGGGATGATCACATCCCCATCCAATGTGGATCTTTGACGAGGCTTTGGTTTGAATTCATTTGGTAGAGTAACCATATTGATGCTGGAGCCCGATATATCTCATTTTGGCGATGGTGGGGGTAGTGGTCCATCTTTGATTTTTCCCTCCTTTGCAGACCAATACCATTGCATCTTCCATTTTCCTTTATCCTCTTTTTGGAGGTTAAAGTTGGAATAGGGCTTTTTTCCAGGATCAGTCTTCTCGCCATACATCTTTTTGATTGTCTGATCCCTTTCATCTGCCACCCTCATTTCATGTTCTCATTCTGTGGGAGTCCTATCTCTTTCAAGCTTCAAAGGCCGATTGCCATCTCTCTATTTACTTGCTTGAGGCTTCTTAGCAGAACTTCTGAAGGCTGATGGTTCATGAGTTTGCTTGGCCGATTAGTGAAGTCTTTGTATTCTTCTCTTCTGATTTTTTGTCATACTAATCCTTCCATATTTGTTAGGATACTAGACTATCTTAAAAACATCACTCTTAAGCTTATGCCTTTACCAATCCTCAGTTGCTCTTGGCTTGAAAGCCTTTGCATTTGGCCAATCAGGTGAGTGGCCCTGATCTTTATGGGAAGTATGTTGTTCATTTCTTATCTTCAACCTCTTTGGTGAGTGCGATTGGCTTTTGTTAATGTCAGAGGGTCTCACCCTTATTTCTGGTCTTAACCAACTTGTATAGTCCCGTCAGTCTCTCTTCACCAGCCTCAGGGACCTGCTGAGCTTCCTTGGGGTATACTTAAATGAATGCAAGTAGGTCAAGAATGTCACTTCTTCCTCATTGGTAAAAGAAACTTCCCTATTCCCTTTGGAGCTTTCTCCTTTATCTTCTGGGAGTTTCAGCTCTAGAGCCCACAGTTCACCCTTTCCTGGACTAAGGACTTTGATGTCATTAGGAAATATCATGTTGCATGACATTCTATGTGCCTCCATGCCGACTATTATAGCTTTCCCTCTGCCTGGGAATAGAAGCTTCCTGTCATCGATTTCCTTCTGAATTACATTCCTGAAAATGACACAATTATTAGTAGTATGTCTCTAGGAGTTATGCCATTTACAATACTCTTTGCCAGCTCAATCCTCTGGGGGAGGAATGACATGGCCGTCAGACAATTTTATTTGGCTGTCTTTGATTAAAGCATTAAAGATTTCATTGCCCTTTGTCAGATCAAAGGAGTATTCCTTGGCTATTTTATTTATCTTAAGATTCTTCTTCTTATCCTTCACTACTGTCGGCCTATTCAGGGCCTGACATTCATTTGGTTTCATCCCGATATATTCGGCTCTGTTAATGGCCTCATCATCAGTATCAGTGTCATACTCTTTATTAATAGCCGATACTTCCAAGGGATCTTGATAGTAAGTTCCCTTTAAGGATGACCTCCTCTGGTCCTTCTCTCTGAGTAGCCTCTCCCAGTTGGCAGCCCAAGTAGTTAGCTCAAACAGGTCTCTGAAGTGGTGTCCCTTAAAGTGTTCCCTCATGGAGTAATTGAGTCCCCTGACAACCATTGGGATGCATTCTGCCTCACTCTGACCAAAATGCACCGAGTTCTAAGTTTGTGGAACCTCATTACGTATTGTTCCACAAACTCTCCTGACAATTGAGAAATCCTGGCCAGATTGGCCAATGATATATCAGGCCTGGTCCTATAAAATTCCACACGAAATTTTTCTTCTAAGTCTTTCTAAGTGGTTATAGAATTAGAGGGCAAGTGAATGTACCAATAAAGGGCGATTTTGTTAGGGAGTTGCCAAAGAGTCTCAGCCTCCAGAAGTCATTGGCCAATGCCTCTCGACATTATACTGTGAATCAGGCTATATGTTCGATTAAAGATTAATGCTTATCCTCACTCAAGAATAGTACAAATTTAGGCACTTTATATCCCCTAGGAAATAGGTGCAATTTATCTATCCAGCTAGGGTAGGGCTTATTGTACATCGACCAAGAAATGAGTTTAAAATCTATTCCCATTTTTTCCAAAGTGTCTCTTAAAAGAATTTGATCATTCAGTGGTGGCCGATATTATATTTGTAATCACTATTGCAATGTGTATTATTACTATATGGATCTATATCCTGGCCTGAGGTCTATTCAATTACTCGGCCTTGTTCATCATAATTAAATATAGTACCGGCCCGATTATTATTAGTACCCATTGCTCGACCTTGATAACTATTGTCATTGTAGTTAGAGGATTGAGCTTGGTAATTATGTTCATTGTCATCGGGCCTTCTCATTAGCTGCACATTACCATATTGTAAATTGCTATCATTAGGTCTATTTATGTCCGAGGCATATCTGGGAAGTTCCACATTCTCTTTACCCTCGAGGATGGATGCCATATGATGCATATTGATGCTGATCTTCTCTAATTGCTTCTGGGATTGCATCTGGAGCAATTCATTCCTCTCGAGGATCGGCCTCAAGCCCATTGACATTTGTACGATGAGATCATTGAAAAGAGTATGATTTTCCCTTGACACCTCATCTTTGATGAGAATTGGCCCAAGCACCTTTTAAATGTTTAAATGGGTTCATGTGAGCCTTTTACAAATATCATAAAAAACAGGTAGAAGAACAAGGATTTTATCACCAACTCAGGGTGGTGATAGGGGTAAGAAACAAGTTCAAGTCCATTTTAACATGTCTGATTTGGATCAAATAGGAGGTTGGCCTCACCAGGAAACCTTGACCATTAGGATCAAATGATAGTAGATGCCGGGTCTTTGAAAAAAAAAGAATTGATAATATATTAAGTTTGTGTAAAAAATGTGTAGAGACTTCACAATACATGAGCTTTGGCTTTTATAAGCCCTTGAGCCCCGACCATATATGGAAATAAAATTATATGGAGACGTACCTAATTAAACTAAGGAAACAAAACAAATTAAGAAACCTACCTAATCGGGCTAGAGGAAAAAATTGACTTTCCTTATTCACTGTCAAGGCAAGACTTCCTAATTGCCTTGAATGAGGGTGTAAATATGATTTCCTAAATTGAGCCTTAACTAGACATTAGGTGGCCCTTGTGTGATGGGCTTTAGTTATGATATTCCTCTTAGGCCATTTTACGTTGGTGCAAATGACTGGTTAATTTTCTTATGAAAAATTTCTAAGGCTTACTATGGGTTTTTGAAACTTCTCATTTTCCCATTCTTTAGTGCCAAGGGCATGTGACCTGTGTAGTATCATGGATGTAACCAAACATGAGCAAGTGTTTGCGAAAACATCTTTCTTTCCTTCCTTTTTCTAGGCTCCCTTATGCCCATTTAATAAAGTGCGGACTCTATATGCCAAATCTTTATTTCTAGAGTTACTTGAAGAATGGAAGGCTGTTAGGATTCTGTGATGCAAAATACAATAAAAATTAAAATTTTAATCATTAAACCCCTTTACAGTAATTCGATTAAATTAATTGAGAGGGATTCCAAAACATACCAAGACGTTTTTAAAGCAAAAATGTGGGAAGGAAGAGTAGGGGTTCACACCTGTGACACCCTCCCTTAAGCTTTTTATAGAGTTCTTGTCGGATTGAGGTATCGATAATAAAACCACACCCTCTACTGGTATCCTCACGAACAGGATATCAAAAGTAATATTGGTGTGCCAACACCTTTTTCAAAGACGACTCTTTATTTCTTTTTCTCTTTATGTGTATTTTCTTTCTCAAAAGAAGTGGAGGAAAGAGGAGAATAAAAGCATTATAAAACCCTAGAATAAGAGATATAAATATAGATATCTCATTTATGATTTCTCAAACCACTCACTTATCAAAACAATTTTGGTAAGATTAAACTTCCTTTTTCTATTTTAATTCTAATTCCAAAATTAGAATCATTTCCAATTTATTTAAGATAACACTTATGTTAAATAAATAAGGAAATAAATAAATAAATACAAATATAAATATATACATATATGTATTTATTTATTTATTTTATATATTTATTCTTTCATAGAGATTATTATTAGGTTAATGAACCTAAGTCTGCTTAGACCTATTCTAAGTTTGTGACACTATAGGTTCATATAATGTTGGCAGTGGGCCTAAAATTTCCATTTCAGCCCACAAGTCATAAGTGGCATCTAGTAAGATATTATGACTACCCAAGTTAAGTGAAGGTCAATAAGCCAACATAACCTAATATTAATGTATATTATAGTCTTTCTATCACGCAATATCTTGATTGAACATAAGGCATGGTTTATATAATCCTTATATACTCTAATCATATTATTTCTCAATCTCAAGTGGACTGACACTGATAACTCTTTATCTGATATTGATAACTGATGTAGCGGAAGCCTAGATTAAAAGGGATAACTGTCGCTTGCCATTGATTCATGCATGAATGGCTGTCAAATAATCTTCTTTTACTTTGTTGATTCAAATGAATGCTAGAATAAAAGGCCTCAATATTCGTTGACTAACAAAGAAATACCAAAAATTAGGAAGAAAATAGAAATCTAATTATTCATTAAACAAAACTGTCTGAAATAATTCAAAATAACATTTAAATACTGTTTGGGAAAAAAACCCTAAAAGAAAAGGGAAAAACCTAACAAACACACTAAAAATAAACGCAAAAATTTAGACTGAATTTTGAGGCCCAAAATGATGGATTTATGGCCTAAAGCCGTCATGGATCTCTGAGTCAGCTTCGTTTTGATATATTATGGGCCCTATAGTTTAATCGAGTTTGAAAGTTAGAACCTTTAGAAGCCGTGTTGCACATTTTGACATATTTTCCAAAATCCAAGTGCTCCTTATAATCCAGGACTATCTGGTTTGCATCAATAACTCTTTATAAGCTCATTCTAGCATGGCCATGCATTTCTTTCTAGTTTAACTTATCGAGGGGCCCACAGATATCTTCTTATCATAGATGAGGGATAAATTCCATCTCAATCATTCATATTCCTCACATAACTCATTATATATCCAATCACAACACGTTTTGCCATCTGGTTAAAGATGATGTAAGAATATGTCAAAATACAGAACTTATTATGTAGGAAACTATGGTGATTTTAGGTCAGAGGACTGAAATCATACTACCGTGATGAGAATCACTTATGACAATTATCCATGTAGTATTCTTATAGTGGGTCAGTCTAATACATCATTTCTCTTAATATGTACATATGAGTTTAACTAATATCTCATATACATAATCAGTAAAACATAATCATCAGTCAATCTCATACTAGTCTTTATTCATTGTTGTTCCCACAACAACGATCAACTATGGATATTTTAGATTAGAATTCAAGTATCACCTAAAAGTTTTACTATCAAGTCACATACTTAATGATCTTAGGTAGAATTAATTAATCAAGGAACATTATTAGAATTAGTCAGTGATACTGAAAAATACCTCTTTAGTAGTAAAATAAAATATGATAAAATCAAAGTATGGCAATTACATAATTGGCCTAGGGTATATCACTAACAATCTTCCACTTTCATTAGGCCCAATCAACATTGTATCTCATACCTATAGACTTCGTATGACTCTCATGCTTAGGCTATAGAAGAGGCTTAGATATTGGGTCAGCAACATTATCATCTATTGGTACTTTGCATATCTTCACACCTCCTCTCTCAATGATTTCTCGAATAAGATGATAACACTTGAGTATATTTTTAGATTATTGATATGATCTCGGTTCATTATCCTATGCTATGGCTCCACTGTTATCTTAATATAAGTCTATTGGATTTGATATACTGGGAATAACACCAATCTAGCTATGAACTACTTGATCTAACTAGCTTCCTTGGCTACCTTCGAGGTAGCTATGTACCCAGCTTCTGTTGTAGAATTAGCAATGGCATCTTGCTTTGAACTTCTCTAGCTCATTGCACCTCCCTTCAAATAAATTACATAACCTGACTACGTTTAAAACTCATCCTTGTCAGATTGAAAGCTGGCATCTATGTAACCATGTATAATTAGCTCATCTTCTTGCCCGCCATATGGTAAAAATACGTCCTTAGTCCTTCTCAAGTATCTAAGGATGTTCTTAACTGCTATCTAATAATTCTCACTTGGGTTGACTGGTATTTGCTCGTTATGCTTAAGGCATAAGAGAAATCTGGTCGAGTGTATAACATGGCATACGTGATGGATCCAATAGCATATGTGGTCTAGCTCATCTTATGTCATTGGACATTGAGTCTTGCTAAGACTAATGCCATGGGACATTAACAAGAACCCTCTTTTAGACTTTTGTATACTGAACCTATTCAGTACCTTGTCAATGTAAGTGCTTTGACTTAGGCCAATAAGCTTCTTATATCTATCTTTATAAATCTTAATGCCTAAAATATAGTCGGTTTCCCCTAAGCCTTTCATTGACAAAAAATTTCCCAACCATGATTTAACATTTTGTAGAGTAAGAATATCATTTCTAATGAGTAATATGTTATCGACATATAGCACTAGAAAAACTATTGGACTCCTACTAACCTTCTTGTAAGCTCAAGGTTCATCTTCATTTTTTATGAATCCAAACTCGTTGATTACTTCATCAAAATGAAGATTCCAACTCCGAGAAGATTGCTTCAATCCATAAATGGATCTTTGAAGCTTGCAAACCTTTTCAGAATTCTCAGGACAGATAAAGCCCTCTAGTTGTGTCATGTACAAATCCTCAATTAAGTCTCCATTAAGAAACATTATTTTGACATCCATTTGATATATCTCATAATCATAGTATGCAACTATGGCAAGTAGGATTCAAATGGACTTATGCATAACAACTAGTGAAAATGTTTCATCATAGTCTGTACCATGTGTTTACTTGAAACCTTTTGCAACTAGTCTTGCTTTAAAGGTATTCACATTGCCATCCATGTTAGTTTTCTATTTAAAAACCCATTAACACACAATAGTTTTTAGACCACTAGGTGGATCAATCAAAGTCCATACTTAATTATTATACATGGATTACATTTCTGATTTCATGGCTTTTAACCATTTTTTAGAGTTAGAACTATCAATGGCCTCTTAGTAGGTTATGGGCTCACTTTAATCCACAATCATCATATCATTATTATCTATTACGAGAAATCCTTATCTCTCGGGGTTTTAACGTATCCTACCAGACCTCTTAGGACCTTGTGGTACTTGTGTAGATTCAACAATTACTTATTGATCTAGTTGAGGTTCTATATGTGGTACAATGATATTTTGTGGTTCTTGAATTTCTTCAAGTTGTACCTTACCCCCACTGGTTCTTTTGGAAATGTATTCTCTTTTTAAAAAGACACTATTCTTAGCAATAAACACTTTATTTTTAGAAGTATTGTAAAAGTAATATCCTTTTATTTCTTTAGGATATCCCATAAAAAGGCATTTTTCTGATTTGGGTGCTAATTTATCTTAAATTTGACGCTTCACATGAGCCTCACATCCCTAAATCTTAGGAAACGATAATTAGGCAAATTTCCTAGTCCATATCTCATATGGTATCTGTGGGTCACTCCCATTTTTGTGGGTCCTCGGGTCGATGACGGGACAAGATTAGTGTGATATCGGAGCACATAGGCTAACGACAACCATCTACTGATTATTATTGATTTGGGAGGATCTGTCTGAATAGGATTTATAGATTTGAGTCTCCACCCAATTTTACTCGGGAAAAAGTAAATTAAGAGCACACTTTTCTAACCAGAGATTCTGGGTTCGGGGGTGGGAGTTATTCATCTTGTTTCTTATTACACATATTCCTTACTTATTCATTCTTTCACCCTAGTTTCAGTTTTATGATGCATTTACCACATTTGATTGTTAGTCAATTTAAATTGATAATTGGAAATAGGATAATTGGCATACATAGTAGGATAAATAAATAAACAAACTTTCACCAATCACATCAATTAAGCAAGTAACAATGCTAATAGATAAGCACATAGCGAATAGCACAAAAGCATGCAAGAAACAATAAACAAAATAAACATGCAAATAAAGAAAATAAAAAGTAAAATGAAAACAGGGAAAGAGATTAAGGATTACAACCCATGAGGAAGCCTATTCTAATAAATACATCCAAAATAGAAAATAAAAAGGAAAATCAAGATAAAGGATTACATCATCTTGAAAATTTCCTATTCTATTAATTACATCAAAATGGAAAATGAAAGAAAAATTCCTATTCTAATAAACCTGCAAAACAAAGGTTAGTCTTCACGCACATGCAAGCACACATCACATTTAAGACAATTCTATGTATTTCATTTATTTGTAATTGAACTAATAAATAATAACGAAGAAAGAGTAGTTAAGCAAATAAACAAACAAGGATGCTAATGAGGATGCATGATGCAGGATTTTGGAATTTAGGTATTTTGGTGCAAGGTCATCATTTTTATTATAAGAAGTAAAATTTAGTGATAGGAAGAGCATGAAGACATTAAAATAAAAAAAAAGAAATAATAAAGATAGCAAAATAATAAAAATGATGGAAATAATAAAAGTGGTAAAGATATTATTTTCACCATAAAAATGTGAACTTTATGATAAAAATAGTGGATTTACCATGAAGGGGCAGTAAATATAATAATAAAAATATCAATTTTCACCATAAAAATATCAATTTTATAATAAAAATAATAAATTTATCAAGGTTGAAAAATGAAAATAGCAAAAATGGCAAAAATGCAATAAAAATAATAAAGGTGCAAATAAAATAATAAAAATGATAAAGATGCTATTTCTACTATAAAAATATTAACTTTATTATAAAAATAGTAAATTTACCAAAAGAGGCAATAAAAATGGCAAAAATAATAAATGTGCAATACAAATAATAACAATGCAAATGAAATAATAAAAATAATAAAAATATTATTTTTGCCATAAAAATGTTAACTTTATGGTAAAAATAATAAATTTATCAAGAAAGACAATAAAAATAATAAAGATAATAAAAATGGCAAAAATGTAAATAATATAATAAAAAAGATAAAATGCAATAAATGCAATGAAAAATAATAAAAATGCAGAATTAAAATAATAAAAGTGATAAAAATATCATTTTTACCATAAAAATATCAACTTTATGATAAAAATGGTAACTTTATCAAGGAAAGGTGTAAAAACAACAAAAATAGTAAAAATGCAATAAATGCAATAAAAATAATTAAAGTGTCGAATTAAAATAATAAAAGTGTTAGAAATGTCATTTTTACCATAAAAACATCAACTTTATAATAAAAATAGCATATTTATCAAGAAAAGGCATAAAAACAACAAGAATGATAAAAATGCAATAAAAGCAATAAAAATAATGAAAAAGCAGAACTAAAATAATAGAAATGCAAACAAAATAATAAAAATACTGTTTTTACAATAAAAATGAGAATTTTATGATAAAAATAAAAAAATTATCAAAATAGACAATAAAAATAACAAAAATAATAGAAATGCAAAGAACATAATAAAAAAGATAAAAATACTATTTTTACCATAAAACGTGGACTTTATGATAAAAATAATAAATTAAT
>CATIWM010550806.1:0-25420 GCA_949671775.1 Mallotus repandus
TGAACAACCAAATGAATTAATGTTAGGGGTGAAGACATAAGAGCACACACGTGACAGACCTGAAGAGTCTACAACCGTCCGTTTAAACCAAAGTGCATGAGCAGGCGGCGAAGGTCGTCGAGGCCTTGACATGACAACAAAAGCAGGCGGTGGCTTTGAAGTTGAACAATTCCTACCACGTTTTTGCAATATAATATAGTTTTAGTTTTCATTTGCCGTTGCCTTGTAACAGCAGCAAGCCCAAACCCGTTGGTTCCTTTTGTGACTGACAGTTGCATGAGCCCCACCACAGTTCGGTACCTTCCCATCACATGTCTCTTCTGCTAGGTGCCAACTAAAGTGACCCCATGAGAGACTTTCGTCTTCTCTCCCTTAGCGCCAGACAACTTTGCATATGGGTCCTATACCACTCTTTTCTTGTCCATTTTTTGCCACAACAATAATCACATCTCAATACATCATTAATCATCTCATCCCCACATCCAAAAAAGAGCAAAAAAAGGAAAAATTGTTGATGATGAAGAAGATGGTATTGGGTGCCCACTATCTTCTACATTGTAGTAGATACATTAATTAGATTTCAATTTTGTCAACTTGCACTTGCCGAATTGGCTTATTTTTGGCAATCATTACCATTATTAAGTGTTGGATCACATGTGCAAATTTTGTGGGTAGATATTATTACTTAGAAAAGTTGGTTGACTTCATTATTCTTCAAGGTATTGTTGTTATTATGTGTGACTTTGAGATTGTAATTGTGATTAGTGTAATGGTATGTTCTATGATTGATTATGTGTGATTAGTGTAATTGTATGTTCTATGATTGATTATGAACCATTTAGATTACTCATAGCTTAATTAGTATGTTGCATGTCATGTATTAAAATCATATAACAATGATAAAAAAAATGGCAAGATTGATGATTAAGGGAAGATGAACATCTTTTTGTAACATTTTGAATTCAGAAGAGATGTAATTATGTATATCTTTTTACTCATTAATACTCAAATTAATTTTCTATTTTTATTTGTTAATGTTGGATTCATATGAAAAATATTTCTCAAGTTGCTGCAGGATAACAAATTTGAAAAGCAAAAGTTATTTAAAACTAAGAAATTAATCTTAATTGCCAATAGTAACTTCTTGTTTGGACTAAAAAAAATATAATCCAACCAACTTTGAATACTTGAAGTTTAGATGAAAAAATAATATTAAATAAAATTTTATTAAGATGAAAAATAAAATAATTTGAATATTTTATAAAGCGATACTAATATGATTTAGATCCTACACTCAACTATATTTTACAAAAAGAGTTAAACATAACATTAAAGATGAAATAACTATCAAAGAATAAAAAAAGTCAAGATCTCGCATTACTTCATCTATTAGATATATAAAAGAAATTAAAAGAAGATAATGGTAATCTTCTTTTCCAATAATAGAATTCACGAAACATTTTAATAATAATAAAGCTTGCTTAGTGACCACAAGTTCTATAAAACCACAAACTTCCTTTTTGTTTATATACAATAACATACCTCAAATAATTAATTAATATATATGTATACAAATCAAACTTTTCGACATGCCTACTGAGGGAAGAAAAATTCTTCAAATTATAAAATGTATTTTTAAAAGTATCCTTCATTAATATCTCATAAAATTATGATATATTAGTTATTAATGTCAACATACATGAATATTATAGGACATCATATAAATAAATTTTACTAATTTAAATTAAAATTTATTAGAAATTTTATCTTTTATATATTTATTTGATTTAAATTTTAAAATTGTTGGAGTTTGTGTACTTCCAAAATATCAGAAATATATAATAAAAATTATATTTCTTCAAAAATAAAAAATAAAAAATTATATAGAAGTTATAAATGTATTTAATTAATTAAACAAAGAGACAATAGTTTAATAGGGACATGATAAAGAGACAAGTGGACGTGGGATGCACTTTAGTCTAAGTGAAATCTTTGCCTTAAACTTTTCATCAAACGTAACCCAAAATACTTGGAATTCACGGAACACATCAAGCCCCCACTACTTTTCTTTTTCTTTTTCGTTTCTTTATTATTATTATTTTTTTTCCATCAACATCAATAAGATATAACCATTAAATAATCTAAAATTATTTATCGAAAGTTTCAGTTTTTTTTCCTTTGCACATGTATAAAAAAGAAAATTTTATAATTCATATGTAAGACATATATGCATACAACACATTGGATTATCAGCTTTTTTTTTTTTTTGGTGGCGTTTACGTCAAGCTGTGAAAATCTTTACATATTACATTGCATAAAGCAAGCACATTTGTCATTTTTTATTTTACTTTTCCAAGCTTTCTTTGTCGCTGCAAATTTTCCTGGAAAATTTTCTCTCCAGAATTTCATTTCCCAGATAAGTTTCCTGCCAAAAAAAAAAAAAGAAAAAAATTCTGCTTTTCTGTTCAGACAATATTTATAAGCTGAAGTAGGTATCTTTTGTTTGTTCTCTGAATTGGGACTTTGTTATTTCTCTGGATTAGCAATAACGAATCCTGATTTGGAGAAAAATAATAAGTTATAGCGTTTTTTTTTCCGTATTTCTTCTTTTTATATTCTTCATATGCTTAAAAGAGAAGAACCCAATTGAGATTTAAGGAAGAAAGATTGAATTTTTAGCTTAGCTTTGTAGAAATTGGCACTTTATTGGAGGTTATATGTGAATTGGGTAAATGGGTTTTGTTCTGTAGGTGCTTTGGTTTGATGTGCTTATGCATGTCATCTATTAAAATCTGTAATCTTGTAGTGGCTTGTGAGTAGTGTGGAGTGAAATACTGTGAGACAAATGGTTTAAGTTGTTTTCCATTTAATTTTCACCATTTTGAAGTTTTTGTGCAATAGTGGTGGTTGGGTTGAAGTTCAAAAGTTGATTGAGATTTTGAGGTGTGTCTTGGAGTAGAAATTTGTAATTAGTTTTATTTCTATTTGCAATTATTGTGCGTAAGATTGTTGTGTTAATGATGGGGAAGCAAGGTGGGAAGAATAATAAACAGACAGGGGGGCAGTCAGGTAACAGTAATCTGAAGCAAAGTAAAGTGGAGAATAATGGCCTTAAAGCTATTGATGAGGACACTAAGGTTTTTATTTCCATGGCTCAAGAGTTGAAGGAGGAAGGAAACAAGTTTTTTCAAAAGAGAGATTATGAAGGAGCTTTGATAAAGTATGAGAAAGCTATCAAATTGCTTCCAAAGAATCATATAGATGTATCCTATCTTAGGAGTAACATGGCTGCATGTTATATGCAGATGGGTCCAAGCGAATATCCTAGGGCCATTCATGAGTGTAATTTGGCTCTGGAGGTAACACCAAAGTATGGTAAAGCATTGTTAAAGAGAGCGAGGTGTTATGAAGCTTTGAATAGGCTGGATTTCGCTTTGAGAGATGTTAGTATAGTTTTAAAAATGGAGCCAAATAATGTCATCGCATTAGAGGTTTCGGAACGGGTGAAGAATGCACTTGAGCAGAAAGGGCTAAGGGTGAATGATACAGTAATTGAACTGCCTCCAGAATATGTTGAACCTCCTAGCACTTCAACTATGTCAAAAGCAATGAAAGAGAAGACACGGAAGAAGAAAAGTAAGAAAGGTGAGAAGAAGGCTCAGGTTGAAATTAAGGAGAAGAAAGTTGATGGGAAGGTTGAGGAGAAGGCTGAGGATGAAATTGAGGAGAAGACACGGAAGAAGAAAAGTAAGAAAGGTGAGAAGAAGGCTCAGGATGAAATTGAGGAGAAGGAGGTTGAGGAGAAGGCTGAGGATGAAATTGAGGAGAAGAAGGTTCATGGTCAAGTTGAGGAGAAACAGACTGGGGATAAGGTGGTTGTGGAGGAGAAAATTAATGGTGCAATGGAAGAACCTAAGATGACCATAAAATTGGTATTTGGTGAGGACATAAGATGGGCTCAGTTACCTGTTAATTGCAGCCTACGGCAACTCAGAGAAGTCATAGCTGATCGATTCCCAAGCTCTGGAGCAGTTCTTATCAAATACAGGGATCAAGAAGGTGATTTGGTTACAATAACATCTGATGAAGAACTGAGATGGGCTGAAGCATCAGCTGAATCCCAGGCCTCTATCAGGCTGTATTTAGTCAAAGTCAATCCTCATCAGGATTTGCTCTTTGAGAAATGTAAGGAGGAGGGGGAGAAAGAGGAGAAGCAGGTGTCTAAACTGGGTGTGAGACAAAATTTTGCCACAGAGAATGGAAGTATGAAAGAACACAAGAAAGAGCAAAATGGATCTCACAAGAAAAAGCAAAATGGATCTCATCATATTGATGAATGGATTGTAGAGTTTGCTAAGATTTTCAAGGACCATGTGGGCTTTGAATCTGATGCATATCTGGGTCTTCATGAACTTGGCATTAAGGTGTATTCTGAGGCCATGGAAGAGACGGTTACAAGTGAGGAAGCACAAGACCTATTCAACACAGCAGCAGGGAAGTTCCAAGAAATGGCAGCTTTGGCATTGTTTAATTGGGGAAATGTTCACATGTCTAGGGCAAGGAAGAAGGTTTACTTCAAGGAAGATTCTTCAAGAGAATCAGTGCTTGAACAGATAAAAACAGCATATGATTGGGCACTGAAGGAGTACGAAGCAGCAGGACAAAAATATGAGGCAGCACTGAGAATCAAACCAGATTTCTATGAAGGTCTTCTAGCTCTGGGGCAGCAGCAGTTCGAGCAGGCAAAACTTTCTTGGTATTATGCAATTGGCAACAATGTTGATCTAGAATCATGGCCTTCTGTAGAGGTTGTGCAACTTTATAATAATGCTGAAGAAAACATGGACAGAGGCATGCAAATGTGGGAAGAATTGGAAGCACAACGCCAAAATGAGTTTTCTAATTCCTTTAAGGTTACATCTCAATCAGAGAAAATCGAGTTGAATGGGCTATTCAAAGATGTTTCAGCAGAAGAAACGACTGAGCAGACCAAAAGCATGAGGTCTCAGATTAATCTCCTGTGGGGCACTATGCTCTATGAGCGATCAATGATGGAATTCAAATTAGGGCTACCAACCTGGCAAGAATGTTTGGAAGTTGCCATTGAGAAGTTTGAGCTTGCTGGAGCTTCGCCAACTGATACAGCTGTTATGATAAAGAACCATGTCTCAAATAATAATGCAGTGGAAGGTAACTTAAAACTACTAAGAAAATTTGCATCAGAAACATATCATTTCTAAGATACTGAAACAAATAATCTACAAGATGCCAAGAAATATAACTGATGAATTTTTCTGATTGCAGGTCTAGGATTTACAATTGATGAAATAGTACAGGCATGGAATGAGATGTATGAAGCCAAAAAGTGGCAAAGTGGGATTCCCTCTTTCCGGCTAGAGCCCTTGCTTCGGCGACGAGTTTCCAAACTTTATCATGCATTGGAGCTAACTTGAAGTTTGCTCTTTGAAACTTCTGTAACGTGCACAGAAACCTCCTCAAGAGTTGCTGAAGTTTTTCATACTAAGGTACATAAACCAAAAAAAAACTCAAAATCCTCTCCACACACATTTTTGGTTTCTGTTCCTTTAACTAGATAGCTTGTGATAATTGCTGAAGAAATATGAGTTTTACCATTCATCTGATAGGTTATAGAAGTGTCATTATTTTATTCAGCTACTTTTACCAGGAATAATAGGAAGCTTTTTTATCTCGTGACAAAATGCCCAATTAGTGTCATTATGGTTTAGTGAGCCCATCTATTTTGTTCCCTCCATTCCTTTTTGGGAGACTAGATATCATTCTGCAAGCTGCTCAATTCATGCTCTTGTTCATTTTTTAAAATGCTAGTTTTATGAAGCTGTTAAGTGAAAGTTATAGCTGTTCTCAAAGAGAGAAGAAAAATCTTACAGACTGATGATGATAATGTTAAATGCCATTAAGATCCATTATTTTTAAAATTGAAATATATCCAAGTTGTAAACATTTTAACTAAAGTCCGAAGGTAATTTCTTTGATGCTATGCTATCTGGAATTTCAATTCATATATGATCAAAATGAGGAACTTCAAATTGAACAATAACTGTAAGGTGCAGCAATAACACTGCATACATTACAAGGGTATTAATTATGAGGCACGATAGATGACCAATGTGTAACCCCCAATAACTTGGTTCTGAATGCATCCCTGACATGAATGCTCTAGGTATTGGTTGACCTAAAACAGATGGTGGATTTGTTTTCGTCTTTTATTGGACCTTTCTCACCTTCGTATCTTAGATGCACGAGACGTTACTAGGTTTGGAATCGTATAATCACTACCTTATACTTCGAAGAATCGCCGCTCCTACATGCCTCATAAGTCTTTAAGTACTACAAAATTCTGACCTTCTATAACTTTGGATCTGACTACTAGGTTGATCTTTCTCTCCTCTCTAACAGATCGGCAGGCATTTTTTGTCATTGCTAACTTTATTTTAATGCATATTTCCTATGATATGACCTTATTTCTTTCATGTTACGCAATCATTGCAGTTGTCTAGTCAAAACTCAGATATATTTTCATAGAGCATTTTCTTGTTGGAGTGACTTTTAGTTGTAATTCTTTTTTCCTGCAGGTTTCTTGCAATGTACTTTTGAGATTCAGTTTCAGCCATGTAGCTTTCAAAACACAGCAGTGTCGATTTGAATTGTGTTGTGTGTAACATTTTTAGGAAATAGTTTCTTCCATTCTTTTTTTTTTTTCCTTTCACATGGTGGGAACAAGTTGAAGTAGCAGGGATTTCGGTTTTTTGTTATTTTCTGCCTTCACTTACATTGCCTCCCCACTATCTAGTCTAACAGTCAATAGGTTACAGGATTTTTGTAATCTTTATTCATTTTGTTAACTAGCTGCAATAATGCATAGTTTGTAATATTAAGACTGCAACTGAACTGCTGGTAGTCATGTTTAATTAGTGTTTCAGAAATTGAGAACGTTATCTGATTTACTGTACCAGATAATGGACTGTGATTTGTACTGTGGATGTTGCTCAAATCTTTCTGGACGAGAAATCCTACTCTTATTGCTGCTTGTGAAGCTGATACTTAATAGTTTAGCAGGTAATGGAGCTTAAATTTTTGCATTTGGCACCATGTAGTTGTCAGATAGATACATCTACCTCACTGACATCACAAAATGTGAGGATAGACCATTTCTGTATGATGGATCCTCTCATCACAAAATTTTACTTGAACCATGGTTTTATATTTGAAGCCGCAACTTAATGATATGATAGCTCATACTGTTCAATGTTTGAAGCCACAACTTAATGATATGATAGCTCATCTAGAGGCCAGTACTATTACCAATTTAAGAGATTTGTAAACTCGCACACACTCTACCTTAATGACTCTGTGAGCTAGAAAAATAGGATTAGTAAAAAAAAAATTGACAAGTGATGAATTCTACAACTAGAGTAGAAATCCATATCGGTTTTAATTAGATTCAATTCTTCAACTCCATGGTGCCTCAAGTTGTCTGAGCTACCAAGGGCGTTGTCAGGACTGTCACTGTCCGAGCTATCAGGACTGTCATTGGCTATGGTGCAGTGGTTGTCTTTGGAAATTTTTTTCCAGTCGGTTCCTACCATTATATCTCAGAGGATATCACACCAAGTTGTCCGAGCTACCAAGGGCGTTGTCAGGACTGTCACTGTCCGAGCTATCAGGACTGTCATTGGCTATGGTGCTACCCCGAGTGGTTGTCTTTGGGAATTTTTTTCCAGTCGGTTCCTACCATTATATCTCAGAGGATATCACACCAATGATTCCACTGCCTATGACGAGTTGCATTACTTGAAGGAATTAAATGACTTCGCAATGTGTCACAACAAAAACCTTCAACAAGCCACTAAAGAATTGCAGGAAGAGTACACCATGTGAATATTGAGATTATTAAAATTCTTACAAATGGATTTTGCAGAAAGCTTCTGGGGGATTTGATCAGAAATCTTTGCAAAAAGCTTGCTGCGGGAGCTCACGTGATTATGACTTATGGAGCTGCTGGTGCACCTGTTTGTCCTAGACCCGTTGAACGACTCAGTTGGGATGGAGTGCATCCAATACAAAAGGCGCATCTCTTCATGGCACAATGACTCACTCCCCACATCTTTCAGAAGCTTCAATGCCATGTTTAGAAGGTTTCATTAAGTTCAATTTCATCACGTTAGTGTGAATAGGTTAAATTTCTGACAGCTAGTTCGGTATAAGTGTTTGCCATCGATTTAGTTTTAACTTTCAGTCATAGGTTATTTTCATTTTTTTACATAGCACCAAGTAAGGTTGTTCATCTCTTTATGAGAACTGGTATCACTGTTTATGGCCCGATTTCTATTGCATGATCGTCATACTGCTTTGCTGATTTTTGTATATTGTTGCCGTTCACGGCCCATTAATTTACTGAGAACAATGTGAAAAATACAAGAATAGAAAAATACACCAATATTCCAAATGTGAAAATCTTGAGAATTGGAAAAAACAAGCTATTTAGCCATTGAGCTTAAAAAGAAGAAAAAATGGATTCTGAACGTGAAATCTGTAAGCATTTCCAGCACTTTCAATCAAGTTTCACTAGCAAGGATTAACACCCTGCAAACTAGAGTTCTGTCACAGGGTATTCATCTAACATCAGCAAATATTTACAGAAACAATCCATATTTACATAGTGCATCGGCTTTCTCCACATCCATCACTCCCCTGTACTCACATTTATTACCTTCTTTCACAATTATGCAAACATAAATTCATTAAACTATACACGTAGCCAAAATAGGTTGGCAGCACGCTATTTACAACTAGTAACATGCTCAAAATAGGTTGGCGGCAGGCTGTTTACAAGTAGCAACATTGTTCTCACAACTCTGGCCTAAAGCTTACCAAATTAGGAAGTTCAGTCGACTGAAGCTTCTTGATCTCTGATGCTGTTACTTTGCAAGACTCTAAGGATAATGTGCGTAAATTCTTCAAATTCTTCAAATGGTGCAAGCCCTCATTAGTTATGAGAGAGTTTGAAACATTCAGCGACACCAATTCTGTCAATTCTGCATATGCATTGAAAAACAAGGTGCACATCAATCTAAATTCTTTCTCAGTTAATTCTAGCCAAGGAACACATGTTACTAATTCACCGAAGGAATCAGAAAGAAAGACATTCACAGGTACTCCAATAAAATATCTACCAAGCACTGGAATATACCAAGGCAACCTTACACAGTTTTCATCATAAAGAAGCTCAAGTAATTATGTCAAGACCAATGATCTCACTCAGTTCAGGCTCTGAGCCATTAATAGAGACTTGATATAGTTTTGTACTTTTGTATATAGCAAAAATTTCCCAACCATAATAGCCCTACACTTAGTTTAAGCCATATGTATTGCACAAGCATGAACAGGAAATATGAACGTTCAAGGTACAAAGTATTCAGATCAGTAATGACAGGAAAGCAGCAGATTTTTTTTAGTTGTGTTCGTGCTTAGTATATAAGCGCATCATTGAGTCAGTAGACCATTGTGCAAAAGTCGCAATTGGTTGTATAACAGATATCCAATATATCATAAGCGACTGACTGGAAACTAAAGTTGAGATACACTAAACTAAAACCTCAGAAATGGCTGTTAAGAGTTATAATTCAGAATATCAGTATAAAGATGTATATTCACCAGCAGCTTCAAAAAAAAAAAAACCTACATTCAGCATGACAAAGCATTACCAGAAATGTACTCTAAGGTCTTGTCCGTCAGGTTGCTGTTTTGAGACAGATTCAGTACTGTCAGGTGGGCTAGATCTTTAATATTTTTTACCCCAGCGTCAGTCAATCCTCCGCCACATATTTCCAGTGACTGGAGACTCTTGAAGTCTGCTTGATATCAGAACATTTTGGAGTAAGAGAATTAAGTAAAAGATAATTGTAGTTTCGTACATCAAGGCTGCAGTCAGAATAATATGTGCTGCCTTGAACATGCAAAAGAATTTATCTTATTACTTAAAGAATGGCAATATCATAAAACCCAGCAAGAGTCAATACAATTCAGTGACAATTCCAGATCCATTACTGATTTGAGATATTTGGCTATTCTACTACTCCATAAATAGGTAGGTCTCATACACAAGCATGCATGCAACTGCGCGCAACAGAATTATGTCACTGTGACACTTCCATTAAGTGTTTGAATTTCTTAGCATAAAAATTAAGAAAAAAAGGTCAACTTTTGAATTTTAGTATAATTCATCCGAGCCAGTGGAGTAAAGAAATATTGGCTCAAATTAATTAAGATGTCTCAGCTGTTCCATCAACTAAATGTATGTAAGACAATTTATGCAATAGGAACGTGTATTCTCACATTGCAAGAACTTTGTTCCAGAGTCTGAAATACGAGCTCCAAAAAGATCTAAATGTACCAGTCCTGTCAGTCCTGCATTAATAGAAGTATTGATCATGGCATCATAAAAATGAAGCTAAATTAGCCACATGTCAACAATTCAAAATCCTGATCAGAGTTTCAACCCAGGTCTTTTTAGTGAGGATTACTATCTTACCTGGATTTGGCTCAAATAGTTCACCAGTAAACAAGCCATGGATGGATAAAAGAAAGATTAGTCAATATGAGGATCCAGGAAAGAGGACGAATGAAATTATTATGGAAAAATCAGAATTATATCTTTGATTTGTTTAGAATCAAGGTAGAAGTTTTGAATTCTAAATGGAATTGTGCTTTTGGAGCTTTCAGAAAAAAATTTCTTCTCTTTTTAGCCAACTTCAACCAAGGGCGACTTTTTTTGTCTTCTTTTTTGTTTTAAAAAAGTTCCTTTTGTTTTTGTCAGTTGGGTTTCTTAGGATGATTTTTTTGTCCCCCATGCTTACTCTTCCCTTGCTTTTCCAGGAAAAATTTCTTCTCTTATCATAAGATAAGAGTTGCACGATCTTACACAACCAAACTTCAAGGACCAGGTATACTGAATAGTCTGCTAGTTGCGTGCTGCATAAAAAACTCGCATTCATGTGAAAAGGCATATGAGGATATCCAATAGTACTTACTTGTAAGAACTGCAAGTCCAGCATCTGTAATTTGACGAGCGTCCAAGTTGAGTGATCTAAGAGACGTCAATCCAGATAACCTTCTTAAGCCAGTGTCAGTTACTAAAGTGAATGATAGGTTTAGGTTCTCCAAAAGAGTCAGACCTAAGGGAAAAGAAAACAATTATAAGTCAATCTTTGAATTCAGCAAGTGATAGCACCAAGAAAATGGACACACTTTAGTAACCTGGTTATTAGAACAATTAACTTATTGTCAGCAAGGAACAGATAATCCCAAGTTCATTCTAATGTAAATTACCAATGCCAACTCAAAAAGGGACAAACTAGAGAAAAGCATTATGGACAGGATTGCCTCATAGAAAGCCAATCTGGTTTAGGTGGCTTTGCTTGTATTAGATTTCAACAGGCCAAAACTTTAAAACATGTTTGAGAAAGAGGAAAATGCAGAAATGGCAGGCAGCTTAGAGACAATTTTTTCGAGCATTAAAATGCCTTAAAGAACTCTCAAAATTTGCTACATTCCACAAAAGAATGTCAAACTAGATACTTTTGAGCGCAAGGAGAAAATGGCCAACTCCTATCAAATAAATGGAGAGAAACATGCAAAAGCAAAATATAAACTAAACCAAAAACTATTCAATCAAGTGCCCATTCTTTTAGATGACTAAATATATTCGAACTCCAGACAAAAACCTATGGAAAGAGGATGGGGAAAAAAGAATGCACAATTGCACAAAATAATATGCAAACAAGAAATAGAGGGGAAAAAGTGGAACTTCTGAACATTCAGCAGACAGCTGGAGTCAACAACACTAGAATAGATGGTAACTGGAATCAAAAACCAAACCAGAGAGATGGCGGAGCCCATTGCTTCCAACTTCAGTATCAGACAACTCCAAACTTTTGAGCGGAAGGCCTAAAGAGACAATTACAGAACATAAAATCAATCACCTACTTAAATGCAGTACATAGGCATGTGGCAGAACAGATTGTTAACATTTCTTTTCCAAACTGTTAGAAGCACAGAAGAACAGATACTTAGAACTATTCCACCTAGCAGTTACACAGCATAGCACAATATCAGTCACATCAATGCACTACATAGGCGTATTCCAGAATAGATTCTTAGAACTGTTTCAACTAACAACTACAGACAGCTGGAGCGTGAACTCAATAGATTCTTTTATATATTTTCCTGTTGAAACGTTGATATAGCACAAACCTTGCCAAAAATAAATAAATAAATAAAACAAAATAAATCAACATTTTCACATAATGATCAAAAGATGAATGAATGGCTTCTTGTAATACCACCTACAAGCTAAGAAATTCTGAGTGGGGAGATAACATATTTTAAATTTTCTTCCTTTAGTAGCCATGCACTGAAGAAATTTGAAAAATCCTAACACAAAATGATTATTAACTCAACAATACTCCAAATAGTGCCAGCTACTTCCTTTTGTTACATTATGTCCTGTCCAACTGCAGATGCATTGATCAAAATACATAAGATGGAATAGCATACCTGTGAAATTAACAAGCCCTTCATCACCAATCTTACAAGAATCCAAGTTCAAGCTTTCCAAATTCTTCAATCCTAGAAAGTAGCAGAGCAGACACAGATTTTCAATAAGAGAATAATATACATACATCCACCACCAACACCAAGCACAGAAATGGAATAGTCAATATATATATATATATATATTCAATCAAAGTCCAACCAGCAGCACAAAATGGGAATTGTATGTCAATTCAGGCATTTAAGTCGGGGAAAATAGTATAAGGAAATAGGTAACACAATAATGAGCTCATCAATGCAACCAACTTGCTAAGACCCAGAGTGAAAGGGCTGACAATAGAAAGAGTTAAAGGGAGAGAATAAGCACCTTTAAAGTGCAACAAACATTCATCTGTTATATTATTAAATCCCAAGCTCAACACCTTTAAGTTTCTTAGTCCTGCAAGCATATGATTAATCTTGTGAACTTGAGATAACATTCTCCAGCATGAATCATATGAAAAAATGATGATTCCATTAACGATAAGATGGAATTCATATGGTCGGGTCAAAGATAAACTCTAGTTTACTCACCAGAAAACTTCTCCCATCCATCGTCGGATAGATCACATCTGTTCATATTTAAGTATGTGAGCGTAATAAGAGCTGCAAAATAATATTCATCTACTCATGAGACTGATTTAATACCACAAGTCATCAGAGTAATGTTTCATAAAAGTATAGTTTATCTATAAGCACGTTTATATGAAATCAGATGCTAATTTAAGGACAAAATTTTTTGCAGAACCTATCTTTATTTAGTTGGATCTCAAAATTTATATTCAACAAGTTCAGAGAATCACTAATTTGGCTACCCAATTATACCAAGAACTAATAATCATGACAAGCAACATCAACAGAAGGGGTATGGGATATCCAGAGAACTGAAGAGAGAGTCAACCAGAGATAGAATCCAAGCATGCAGTGGTGATGTTGCAGCCCTCTAAATTTAACATAACAAGCTTCTGCAACCCTGCCAAGCATAAATAATATCCGGTCATTTCTACCCTACAAACACCGAAAAGCAGATGAATGACTAACAACAATCCAAAAAAGCACATATTTGCTTGAAGAATGAGAGAATAATACACTATTTAAAATCTTTAGGAACCAACTAATGCACCCAACTCTACCATATTTGAGTAATTTCTGTTACCATTACGGAGAAATAGGAATGCTATATTAAGCACAGAATTTCACTGGTAACAAGTATCAAACATGATTATGAACAGTAAAAATTGGCCAGAAAAGGAAGGGGAAAATGCCTACCAAAAATTTTGACAAAAGGGTTTGCACGGATGGGTAAAAAATGTGATAAGAAGTGAATTAACACGATGATTTATTAGAAAGACAATCCAAATGCAAAAGAAAGGCAGGATGTATTGTACTGACAAAAATTCAATGCATGGAATTGGCTACTGAGGGGAGCAACATATGGCACCGAGTTGGTCGTATGAAAAACCTAATTGGTTGACCCCTTTCACATGGTCAGAATAATTTACTGCTCAGTTTCAAGAAACCAGAAATTACCCATCTGCTTGTTGTTAACACGCTCATTTAAGGAGGACTTTTAAAATTTGAAACAATATCACAAGCTAAACATTGCCTATGTATACAATAATGCCAATTTGTGTTTCTTTTCTTATGCATATAAACTACAATATCCTAAAATTTTGAAGGCACAGAAATCCCTATGACTGAAAAGAAACAGCAATAATACTATTCTATAAAGTGGATACCTGCCAGTCCAAGAAAATAATATCTATCAATGGAAAAGAACCAAATATTGGACGCACATATAAAACATGGAACAAAAGTAGCAAAGAAGCTGACATTATTGCCACCTGCCATATTGTTATACAATGTTCAGAGAATGCTAAATACCTCGCAAATAAGAAACTCCTAAATCAGTAATGCTATTGTTTGAAACTTGCAGCTCCTTCAGGTTAGTGAGATCTGAAACATGATAAAAATGAGAGTTTAGATACTTTGACCTAAATCTCAAACTACCCAAGAGAGAAAAGAAAAAACACAGAAGAATGAGGGGAGAAAAAAATTGTATGAAGCTCCAGTAAGAATTCAGAAGCCTACGCCACAACTTGTGTATTCAATCACAAATCTTCTTTTGCATTCAAATACGCTAAAAAAGGAAAAAACTCTTAAATTATCTCTCAACCACCAATCCCAAACCCAAAATATAGCAATCTCAATTGATTAAAAACTCTATCATAAGGCCAGGCCAGGCCAAGCCAAGCATGACATTGATTGGCAAGCACATAAGGTAAGTCCACCAGTCATTCAATTGACACCCCTTGAAATGTCAAGCAACGATGCAAACCAAGCCCATATTTCAAAAAAAAAAATGCAAAAAGAAAATTACCTGAGATAGCCTTCATATCCATATCCTTGATGCATTTACAACATCTAATGTTAAGAGACTCCAGCTTTGTTAGCCCTGGGGTAAAATAGAATAAAGAGGGGGAAAAATAATATTAGAGTGAAGAAGAGCATGCCTGATGGTTTGCAAATGTAACAGAATAATGGCCAACACACGGCTCTATGAGAAAGTCATGAAGTCCATATGGCTAGTGCAAATTGCATAAGTCAAATTCAGGTAAAATGATACACTTATAAGCAGATAGCATAGCACATTAGCTATCGCTATCCCTCCACCATGCTATAATTATGTGTCTCAACTTGTGTTTCAGTAGGTTCAGTCTAAAAAAGAAAGAAAAAAGAAGTAAAAGAAAAGAAACAAAAGGACGGAGAGGACCTGTAATTGCACATAGAGTCACCTATTCATACTTTTCAGCAGTACACAGTAGGATGGTCAAAAAAATACTTGCACATCTACACACTTAAACTGATGAATGAATACACTAAGGAAATAAGCAAACATGATTAAAATTGCCCAGATAATAATTTTTTCAGAATGAAACCCCTTAGATAACAAGTAGTTCTGGAAAAACATGAGCTTCCATTTATCACTGTAAGATGTATAGTTACTTGAAGCAAAAACAAAATGCAATGTGCTCGGAAAAATGCAGCAGTGCAACATGAGGATTCATGCGATGTCACATGACAAACCTTTAAGATGAGTAAGTCCACCATGAAACCAGGAACATCTTTCTAAGTCCAGCTTCTCCAAGTTAACTAAACTGGAAAAGGCACGCATCCCTTCAGCAGCAACAACATCACACCTTTTGAAACTCAAGGATGTCAAGTTTGTAAGACCTGGCAATACAATCACAATAATCATCCACATTATCAGCATAAGCATACAGGGTTGATTAGTGAAGAGATTAAATAATTTTTCAAGAGATAGTGAAACTAGGAGATAGAAGAGAAAAGCCACTAAATGATATGCTGCTTAAATTAATACCAAAAAGAGGGGAAAAAATCCATATATATAATCATAGCTGTTGATCAAAGAATAGAACTAGCAAGCATCATCAACTTGACATAGTGCAATACAAACATAAAATGGGCATAGTTTAGATATTCAAACTTTTGCTGATATTTGTTCATTGCAACTGACTATCTTTCCTCATTGGTGCTTGAACAAGCATATAGCATAATCAATGACAAATGGGGACTCGAAGACTGTAAACTACACATTAAAGTAGTATTACAAACCAAGGACAAAGAATGATAAAGCCTTGTAGCACTGGAATAACGAAGCATGAGAGGAGTACCACTAATGTGTCTTAGCCCACATTCAGAAATGCAGTCACAGTTGTTTAAATTCATGGTTTGGAGGCTTGAGCAAGCTTGGAGAAGCTCCAATCCAGTATCTGTGACATCAGAATCAGAAAGGTCCACAGAAAGTAAAGATGATCCTTGTGAGGATACGATATCCATCCAGCTATCCTTAACTCCAGGATATTCACCCAAAAGGACATCCTGGGAATATGAACAGGAGACATGATTAGTCTCATCCTGTACAAACAACTGAAATCAAGTATGAAGCTCAACCAGATAAAAGAATTTCATTTTTGAAAGCACCCACAAAGATAATACCTGGAGAGCACAATCTCTGAATGCTTCAAGAGTAGCATCAGTAAGACAACGTGAGATTACCAATTCATTAAATATTTGCTGACTTAAATCCCTTGGTAGCATTGAAAATGAGCTATATTTGTTGATATCCTGTTGTAGTTAAGTAAAATAGAAAAAGGTTAGCGATAAGTTTAAAAAATAAGTGTCACAAGCTAGCATGCCAAAGAAATGCTAACACTTAACCTCCCGAATTTTGTATATGCATAATTCCATGAGGGACGGGCAGTTGCCTCCTGGTTGTAGATTTGCAGCTGGTCGAGCGTATGACCCCAGCCATTTTGAACTTCCACTTTTGTTATACTTTCCAGAGATCCCAATCCGGACACCATCCTCAATAACCTGTTGATTTCTCTTCCTTGAACAAATTCCACCCATTGAGTAAGTGATTATCCTACCAGGTATCAGTTCATCTCATTAAGGGAGCATAAGAATGACCCCTTCACCAATCGCAAAGCAAAGCATATGTCATTAAACCAATACGTCCTGTTAGAGTAAAATTTGTAAGAACATCACATAATAATATCTTTGAAGAGTAAAATGAAACCTTATCACATGCCCCTATGAAAATATAGCAGCGGCAACCAATCTAAATCACTTTTTCACATGCAAATCCAAGTTTGATGGTGCAAATAAATAAACTCATTAAACTAATAAAAAAAGAAATGAACTTTCTTCTTGTCTTCACTTCAAAAACACCAAAATCTCAAGTCAAACCTCATCACTCACAACCCATGTCAGCAGAACTATCTCTACATGATCAAAGCTGGAATAATAGACAATACCCAGTTCAAGAAGGATCCTCAGATGATAATTATCATGACAATCAATGACCAAAAAAAAAATTCATACACACTCAACTGTAAAACTGTTTTATAGCGATGTTTATGAGGTAAAGCATACTCAGGAACACACCAACAATCCCCCAACTGAAAATTCATACAACAACCCACTTCCCAGTGATCATATCCTGACTTTTTTTAATGATCATATGTTAAAGATAAGCTTCATAATCAAGAATAAATAAACAAATAAGTACTTTTAAGAAGAAAAAGAAGAAGCTTTTGAGGGAGATAATCAAGTGGAGAAACCAAAAAACAAAGTTCAATTATTTCAGTAACAGGGGTTGAAAATGAAAGCAAGAAAGAGTGAAGGTGAAGACAAAGCCGCCTGATGGATGACATGTGGCAAAGCCATGCGGTTGATGAGATAAGAAGAGAACCTAACCTATCTCTTCTGTTTCATTCGGCGGGAGAAGTAAACGGTAAGCCTGCCACGAATATTGCTCATAAATAAAACAGCAGCAAACGACGCCGTTCTCAATTTTTATTTATTATTTATTAGACTCCTTATTCTTATTCGGGTATGGATAATCCTTTTTAATCTTATACTTTTATATTAATTTTTCTACTATTTAATCTGATATTGTCTAATTAATTAAAATTTATTCTTAAAAAAATAATATTTATTAAGAATATAAGGCTAAATTGAATGATATAAAAAATCAATATAAAGCGTTAATTAATTAATTAGCACTATTTTCTTTTATGCAACTTTGCTTTTTTTTTTTTTTTAAATTATTTCTAGAATTTGATATTTATTTCAAAAAGAAAAAAGTATAGTAAAACATGTACTATTTTCTAAAAGCATTTCATTCACATGAGAAAAATTAAGAGAAACAATTAAGACAATAATGGCCTATGCTTTAATAATATATATATATATATATATATTGGACTGGCGTGAGAAATAGGCAATTCACAAAGAGCCGTCCATAATTTATGTAGATACATGAAAGTAATGATGGACAAATTTACCAAATAAGCAATGCTTGCAAGAAATATAGTTTAAAAAAAAAGAAAAAAGAAAGAGGTTAGGTATTAGCACATGATTAACAAATGCTACAAAATGTCTTATTTTCACTAAATATTATTCTCAATGAGTGATAAAAAGAATGAGATCATCCTTCAAAATTAAGCATTAGCATTATTGTTGATTTGCTGCTGCTTTGGGTAACCTGATGCACCATCACCCACAATTTTACAAGCAAATTGTTAACAGTCATCTTCAGTCTCCACAACAAGTCTTTTGAGTCCAGAGTATCAATCAAGCTCAACCAAAATTGACATATGAGAACACTAAAAAAGAGTACTTCTGAAAAGATAATTGCACCTTTAGGCCCTTCACATTTCTCAAGAGTAATTGAGATACAAATTAACTACATTTATGAAATATGAACATTGAGCCGCTAAGGGGATATATTAGCAGGAATGTAATGAAATCCAAAATTTTGGTAAATTATTGCAAGAAGTATTAAGAGGAATTTCCCCTCCACCCCCCCCAGGCAGCTGAGAAGGGGAGTCCTAAAATTCCATTAATTTTCACTGAGAACTGAATGCAAAATCTGACACTAACAGATGGCCTGCTATAACCTTTCAGAGTAAAATTTGTACAAGAATTAAACACCGATAGGGGCAAAAAGGAACATCAATCAATTAAATTACAAAACCTAATTGTTTGCGTTATGATACAATACACACCAGTATGGGCTTGTACCGCATTTGGACACAACATCATGAAGCTGCAACAGTACGAGCACTGCTCCGTCCAAGTCCAAGTCCAAGACCCAAACCCAATGGAATGCTATCTGTTTTAGACTTTCCGCGGTTATTATGGGAGCAATGGGCAGAATGGACATGACCCTGATGAACTTTGGCGTCTGCATCTACATTCAGAGCAACATTGCCATTTCCGTTCATGTGATGGGAGTGGGCGTCCCCATTTTGTATGCTCGGATTCCTAGACATGTGCATCAATCCAATCCCCTCAGAAGGTGCAGAATCTTCAACATACTCCACATCTTCATTGTAACCATTGATCAAGAAATCTGAACAATTCTTTCTGAGGCCATGATCATATGGGTTTCTAAAGCGACCACCTGGACCTCTAAGGTAGCTATAACGCATTGCATTTGCAATTTCATTTGTGGTTATATTGCGAGATATCTGGTGCAAGGAAATTACAGTACTCAGCAGGTGTTGAAATTGCAAATCATTATGGAGTTGACAGGTAAAGGCACACAACTTGCCCAGAAATGCAATATTTGCTCTCTCTCTCTCATGGGTTATGACACATTAAACAACATAATCCAGCGACTAAAACTACAGCTACTTCCAGATAGAGCCCAAAGAGATGCAACTCAATAGTGCATCACATCAAATGTAAAAGTGCAAGTACAGATACAACTTATGGTGATGAATTGAATTGACTTAGTTTGGTGATGATGAGTACCAAAAAAAAAAAAAAGCTTAAAAAGTCAGACATAAAAATAATCAGCAATAAAAGAGAATGTGACTTACCTGAGAAGCTTGCACAACAGTTAATACTGCCACACCAAAGAACAGGAAAAAATCAACAATCAGGAATGATATAGCACCAACATGATGGGTCCCAGTATGCTGTATCCAAGTTCCAAAGTTAGATGGAGCTGCTGGATCAGTCAGAACTCCTACATCCAGCAAATTATTCTCTATAAGCTAAGTAAAGAAACCACCTCTCAAAAAACCACCCAAAACAAATGGCTAAAAGATAGCTTTGAGTTAAATACAATAGGTCACATACTTGTAAGAGCCACTGCACCAGTAATCAACATTGCTGATACCTCTAGAACAAGAAATAAAAAGAAATCCCATTTGTTTTTCTGTGTCAAAAGAAAGAAACAAGCCATATCATTAGCATGACAGTGGCATCAATTGTGCATGAAGCATGAAAAAATAAAATGGTAACAGTCCTACCTAGAAAATCTCAAGTCATACAAGTAGTAAGCAATTGAAATAGTCACACAGCCATAAGTTTAAAATTGAAAAAAAATTAAATTAAAATAAAAAAAATAAAAAAAAAGACAATTGGGTTGCGTTGGGGAGGGCATAGCCCATTGCACACAGCCTCAATAAGTTAGCTAAGTACTTCACTCATATTCCAAAAGAAATATTATCAATAGGGTCCTAAATTATTTTTGTCAACAGGTTGAATGTCATGTTAAAATTTATTGCCAAATCAAGTGAGCCCTTTTCAAACTCCATCTCCTTCACAGATGTTTATAGATTCTCTCATCAGTAAATTGCAAGTAGAAAATATGAGCACTGATGTTTGTGCACTTGTCTAACAAAAAAAAGATCATAAATTCAACAACTTTTACTTACCTTGCCAATGCAATTAGATACCCAAGGGCAATGGTGATCAAATTGCTCAACACAACGATCACATGTGGAACAGTGTTTTGCACGGAGAGGTCTAACAATCTGGTTGCAGCAAAAAAAGAAATGATGTTAAGTAAATAAACATAAACCTGAAAAAGTAGAACAATGTCTCATAATATGAGCCATGAATGAACAATAATGATCAAACCTTGCACGTTGCACAAAGTTGAGACCAATTTCCAGCCAACAAAACGGGATTATTTATCTCAATCTTCAAAAGAGGTTCCTACAATTGAAATAGTTTAAAACATCGACAAAAAAATCAGAAAACTCAGTGGAGGAAAAAATGAAAAGATGCCGCCATGACTGGGATAAGAGAAATGACTACAACAGAATAAAAGCATCTTTCGGCAAGTTCCAAGGACCTGACACAGAAGCAAATGCAAGAGAACACATTTGACCATTTGCAACTGTGAAGAATGTAACTTACATCATCTTTCATGTTTTCAGGATTGTGCGCATTCATTCTAATGTAACCAGGATCCTTCCTGAAAAAAAACAACAGGGAAAAAAAGAGGTAAAGAAAGAAAGAAATCAAGTCAAATGACATTAACCGTCCATTGAGTTGGGACCATAACAAACTCCAATGAAACAGAATAATGATGATAATTGATCGCAAAGGTATCAAATTCATTTCATATTCAACTAAAGCTGGACAAATAAAATAATTTCAATATAGTTTCACCCGTTAGTGCTTGTAGCATATCTTTCAGTTATAATATAGAATTTCAGCCTGTAAAGCTAATATAACGAAGATTGCCTGACCTGTGCACCTTCCCATACTGTACCACACAGCATAATGCTCAAATGCACAAGAAAATCACATTTTGACTTTCAAATATTATGCTCATTTTTAATACTTTATTGTATTCAGCAAAAAAATTAAAAGCAACCAAACAAATAGTTAGAACTAAGTAATGCATACATGTATAAATTCAACTGCATAATCATTGGCTGAAACTACTGTATAGACTCAGGAGCATACATACTTGCTGCACCTATAAAACATAAATAGTCCACCGGTAGCTAGGAAAACACCCAACCAGGCGAAAAGGCCAAATCCAGCTGTTAACTTTGGTAGATTGGAATCTGCAGCCAAAAAAAATTACAGAGTGAAATAAGAAAATGATTAAGTGAAAAACGGAAAAAAATAAGAACAATCTTGATAATCTAGGATGAGCAACTCTGTAATGAAAAGACAAAGCAAATACCCATAATGACAGAATGAGTATATGTCACCAATAGAAGTATTATAACTGTCCAAAGTACCGGTGCAAGTCCCAACTTTGAGAGACGTCCCAGGCGACTGTTTCCATCACATCGCTTATCGAGCAACCTCCTAGCATTTCCCTGGAGTCATATTTATTTAAGCATTAAATCTATAGTTTAAGTTTAGCAATGTTTACCACATTTCAAAGTTCTTTAAATAAGCACAGGAAAAAAACTGCTCAGAAAAGTACACTAAGCCCAGTTGAAGTTAAATAAAAAAAAAAAAGGCTTTTAGGAGCACAAATAATGGTCATCTACAAAGGTAGAAACTCACTCATATTAGCAGCAAGGACACACGGGCGAGAAACACTAAAGAGAATATAAGGTATTTGAGAATATCATTCTTCATATCGCTGAACCACAGTAGTATACTTGAAAGGTAATTCAAGTAAAGATACCTGGAATAGGTAATATATTTTGACAATAAAATGATCCACAGAAATTTGGATAAAAGGCAAGTCCATCCCAAGATATCCATATGGAATACACACTTGAGTCCAACATGGACTGATTGCAATTCTAGTTATACAACAGATAGAACAAATGGGACAATGATACAAACACACTTTCTATATAAAAAAACTACTATTTAGCCACGTGCCAAATCAACAAGTTCCAAAACATGTTTAGGAACAAACAATTTGTGATACTCTGTACGCCCCATTTCTTTTAATCAGTTTTTGACATCAAATGTTGTGGTACTTTATAATTAGTACTAATTAAGTTCAATTCAATTGGGTGCCAAAAGAGTATTGACCAAGACATATGATAGTCAACGATTAGTATTACGTCAAGAGCTATAAATGAAAACTAGAATAATTAATATCCCGGAGAGTAAGAAACTAACTATTGCCTTAGTAATTACTAACCAATTTAAAGTTTTTTGGTTATGGAGCACCTACAAGGAAAAAAGCAACTTGTCTGTGACCTTTGTCAGAAGCAAGCTGTGCTGGTGTAAGTCCAGTATTATCAGTCACCATTAGGTCTTCCCTCTTTCCAGCCTGCACTAGCACTGTACATGCCTCCAAGTTACCCCTAATTGCAGCCCAATGGAGAGGAGTGCAACCTGATATCCCATATGAAAAATGGTCAGGAAAACTAGGAGACATGTTAAGGATTCATGCAAGGATGATTGTTTTTGCCCTATGCTATGGACAAAAAATTAACTGTATTAATATATTGAGCATATACCTTCCTTGTCCTGGCGTCCCCTATAAGCATCCAGAAACAACAGAAGGCGTATACAATCGGCAAAACCCTTATAAGCAGCCCTAAATATTCTCCAAAAGAGAAGAAACTGAATGAAGTAAAAATCACCATCTTTATAAAACACTGAGGACATGATAGAAATCATTTAATCTAGGTCTAGGAACAGGAACTATTTAATAGAAAAAAAGAATGATGGAAGCAAAAATGGTATCACAATTTACGCATATAATGCATAAATTTATTCGTAAAATGGTATGACAATATAATACACAATTCAGTACATCATAAACCTTGATATACATCATGAGGTCCACAGTGCATGAAGGATCCACTAAGACAAAAGGGAATTAAAAATCATCAGCAGTAGGCACATCTAAAAAGTCTGATTTCATTTTCCTTTATTTTCAATAGATAGGCTATAATTTGTGGCGTCCTTCTTAATTATTTCATCCAAAGTGCAAGTGGGATCCAAAGTCCAAAGCCATGTATCTATGTGCAGAAAAGGGCAATGATACAGTAGTTCATTGCCAACAAAACGCACTAATAACAACAAGACAGCTAAAGACAAATCAATTTATGTAGAGTTAATAGAAATTAATAGGAGACACATGGAGCAAATTCATGAACTATTATCTTCACATAAAGAGATGACATGCCAAAAAGAAATAAAAACTGTCCATGAAAAATGCACGAAATAATATGAAATAAAATAAACGAACACAATGCACAATTTTACAATTTAATAAATGGCATTCACAAAATAAGAAAAATGCTAAAATAATACGGATTGAACCGCAATAATGTAGAATACCAGTGCAAAGGGCTTCTTCCATCTTTATCAGGGACGTCAGGGTCAGCATTCCAATATGAAACAATGTGGTAGAGGAAAGCTGTTTGACCATATTGTGCTGCAACATGGGTGGCCTGAAATTGCAAGAACCTAATAATCAATAATTTTTTTCTCCCCATTATTAAGATCAATAGCCTACTATACATTTTCCTAGTTACAAAACATTCTTTTATGTGATAACTGCTCAAAATATAAACATAAATAGATTAAAGCTAACTTGCCCATATAATATAAACTTCAATTTCCCTACTTTTAGCATCATCCAGTTGATTCCCAACCCCAAAAAAAGGTTTGACAAACACACTCTAAGTAGCAAAACATAATAACATCATTATTCTCATCTCTAACTTCAACTATGAGCAAATATTTTAAAAGCTATAAAAATAATTAACTGAGTAAAAATGAAACTAACCCTATAACCATACATATCAGCAGCATTAACCCTTGCACCTTCTCGAAGTAAAAGCTCAGCAACTTGAATAGCGCCACGAACAGCACTCCAATGCAATGCTGTTTGTCCAGTATGATCCCTAGCATTAACATCTCCTCCATTCTGATCAATTAATAAAACACACCAATTTCAACACTAAACCCTTTCCAATAAACCAAAAAACACAAATTCGGTAACTTTTCCAATTTTTGTGTTAAAAAACCTGGATGATGTATTGAGCAGCAGCGGTACGATTATTTAAAGCGGCCCATTGTAAGGCATAGTAACCGAGACCATCAGGTTCAGAAACGGAACAGCCTTCACTTTCAACCAATCTCTGAAGCTTTTCCATATCTCCATATGCTGCCGCTGTATACACATCGTTCCTCAAATTCTCATCCCCAATACCAGACGCTGCTGCCGTCGACGATTCCCCTCCGTCGTCGTTGCTGTTATTGTGCTGAACTTCCTCGACAACCTCGATCTCCGACGACATATTCTTTTGGTCTGTGATTGAGTGGATTTGACTTTGATCAGATCAAATTTATAAGAATTTAATGAATTAAAAAAAATGAAATTAGGGTTTTTCGAGGAAGGAGAGGGGAAACAAATGACAAAAAATGAAGAGTAAAAAGAGAAGCTTTTGGGTTGGATTTGCTTAGGCGTCCGTGTTGACTGGTTTCATTATTATTTTTGTTATTATTTAAAAAAAAA
>CATIWM010550831.1:0-21194 GCA_949671775.1 Mallotus repandus
CCAATCGAATAACCAATCTTTTATGTATGTATGTATATATATATATATATACATACATACATAAAAGTTTGGTTATTCGATATATATATATATATATGATTAAAAAAGGCTACTAAGCAATGTATAGCAAAGTGGCCAGGCTTTTAAATTTGTAGTATTAGGTTGTCGGTTCGAATCCCACAACCTGCAATTTTTTTCTTCAATATTTGAAAGAAAAACACTCAAAAAGTGCTTGAAAAAGTCCTTCCTAGGACTCAAGCCCAAAGCCACGTAGCAAGCCACAACGCATCATTTCCGTTAGGCCACCACGCATTTCTTGCGATCTTGTTATGCTTATTTTTTTATCATAATTCCAATCACAATTTTTTGATTTTTTTTGAAAATTAAAATAGGTCCTAGAAAATAACTTATAATTTAGTCAAAAATCAATAAATCACATCCAATAAATCTAATTTCACAGTCAATTTTCATGATTGGGTCATCTGTCACATCCAAACTCAAATCATCCAGAAATTGGGTGCTTACAGTTGCCCCCCTTTTTCGCTGTTTGCTTGACAAATTACGGCAAAGCAAATGAGCCTACAATTTCAAAAGTAAAGAGTTTAGATACTTACATGTGTGCTGTGAGGCTCTTCGTCTGTAGTTATCTATAGACTTGTGATTGGTGCTTTAGCTGTCATATAGCGTCAAGTAGAATGTTATAGCTACTATTTAGCATTTACCAAATTTCACTATATTTCCTATGGAATGTCCAGTGAATCGTGTTTGGTAAATTTCACTATGTTCCCTGTGGTATGTTTAGTGATGTGATTGGTAAATTTCACTATATTCCTTGTAGGACATTTAGCAATGTGATTGGTAAATTTCATTATATTCCCTGTGGGATGTTTAGTGATGTGATGCTATAAATACTGTGTAGTGTCTAGCTAACTGCATTATATTTCCTATGGAACATCTAATGATAATGAATTTTGCTATATTCCCTGTGGGACGTTTAGCAGTGAAAATGCTATAGGTCCTATGTAGCGTCTAGTTAAAGAATGATTTAAAGTGTTATAGGTCCTGTGGAATGTCTAGCAAAAGATTTTAAATTTTGTTGTAGCTATTGTGTAGTGTCTAACAAAGTGAACTTGAAATTTGTTATAGCCACCATGTAGCATCTAATAAAGTGAACTATAGTTCATGTGGAACATCTAGTGAATTATATTTGAAAATGTGCTATAGTTCTTGTGAAACGTCTAGCAAATTATAATTTGAAAATGTGTTATAACTACCATGTAAGGTATCACAAAGTGAATTTGAAATTGAGTCTTAACTACTAAGTGAATTTGAAATCGAGTTATAGCTACCACGTAACATACAACTGAATGAACTTAAAATTGAGTTATAGCTACCACGTAGCATATAACTTTAAAATTGAGTTATAGCTACCATATACCATATAACTTTAAAATTGAGTTATAGCTACCACGTTGCACATAACTTTGAAATTAAGTTATAGCTACCACGTAGCATATAACATAGCAAAATATATTGTCTAGTTGCGACGCATCATCAAAGTGAAAAGTGTTGTCTAGCTACCACGCAGTGTAGAAGCGAAAAGTGCTATTGTAAGCACCCAATTTTAGGATAGTCGAGAACAGATGTGACAGAGGATCCATGATGAGAATTTATTTGAAATTGGCCTTTAGATTTTGGTTCTTGAATCTCAAGGCTTAGTTGCATTTTTTTACGGACTTACTTGTAATGTTTTTTACGGAATTAATTGTAAAGTTTTGATTATTTAGTGGCATAATTCTAGTCAGAATTGCACACCTTCGACCGACCTCATTTCCTAATTTCTAATTTTTTTTTGAAAAAGAATCTTAAAAATTTTTATAGGTTAAAAATAAATAAAAATGGGATAAAATAATTTGTATCCTGATAATCTTGTATTATTAGGTGCTTATTTTTGGGATAAAATTTTGAAAATAATAAAAAATAAAATAATCTTTGTCTCCTGATCACAGGATATTGGATTTTGAGGTTTGTAAAAACCTACGTTTTTTTAACGCAAAAAAAAGGCTCTTTTTCTAAAAAAAAAAAAAGCTTTAGAGCAGAAAAAAAAAACTTTGCTCTATTTTTTACATTCTTTTACGTTCTTTTACAAAAAAAAAAGGTTCTAAAAAACACAGTAAACCTGAGACCAAGAAAAATCAAGTCTGTAGATCCTACTCCCCAAACGATGAATCAAATCAACTCTAAGGAGCAATCAATATTGCATTCATCTCATCTATCTCTTTACCTTTTCTTTTATTTTGTTTTTAATTTTTTTTATTTAGAACTCTTTCTAATCATTTTTTTTTTGTTGTTTTCATTATATTGATGATTATGATGGAAGTGACCAAAACTGTGGAACCCTATGTGACTGAACTGATAAAAACCATGAACATCCATGGAATGTCATGGATTAAAGCCCAGTAATAATTTTTCTCCAATTTTTTATTTATTTATTTTATTGTTTATGTTTTTGTGTTTTGTTTATTTATTTGGTTTATTGGCATATATAATTAATTTGTAAGTAGGGATTGTAATTGCCCCGATAGTGGGAATATAGTGAAACCCTCTATTTTTCTGCATTTTAAAATTGATTAGTAAATTAGGTTCACTTGGTAAACCCTAATAAAATCAATGATGGCAGTAGTAAATTTTATGTTGCATGTAATAAAAGTAGGGTTAGTATCACTGAATGTATGTATTTATGTGTTTTTTTGTTTGTTTGGGCTTGTTTGTTTATTTTTGTTTGCTTTAGGCCCTAAGCCCACGTTAGATCTAAATCACTAATTAAATAGGCCTTTAAGATTGGTATTTGGTTTATTTAACTTTAAAATTAATTTAGACCCACTACATTAATTTAGACTTTAGGCTCATTTTTAAGTTAATTAAAATTAACTTAGACTTAACTCAGCCCATTAAAACACTTTTCATAATTTGTAGATTTATGATCATTTCACTTAACTAAAATTGATTAGAATTAAGCCCACTACTTTATTTCTTTTTTTCTTTAAAATAAGTATACTTAAAACCACTTCTTTAGAATTAAAATTGGTAGAATTAGGTTCATTAATTTAAATAAAATGTAGGCCCACCTTTAGTTCTCATTTCATTTGTAATTAAAATATGTAGACTTAGCTAATATAACTAAAATCAATATTGTTTAGAATTAACTAGAGATGCTCCGTCTTAAATGAATGCAATTCTTATGTGCTTTTTCATGGACTGATTGCCTCAGGGTTAGATGGATGATTAATTAGGGTTTAATGAAATTGCATGTAATTATGGAATAAGATAGTAATTCATAAACTAATTCTAAATGAACATAAGACTAGAAGAAGTTGGTATTCCATTCCTAGAATTTCCTAGTTGTGGTGCTAACTTTCGTTTACAGAATCGAGTTACCACCATCTTTGATTTATCTCAGTTATTACCCTGGGTGGTGACTTCTGATCTCCACGCTATGTCTTTGTGATATAGTAGTGTGTTCCTTAGAGCCCTGAGTTCAAACAGTGTCACAGTTGTAATATACTTAGATGTGTGCTAAACCCCACCGTCTACAACTGTCGAGCTGCCACGCAGCATCGAAGCAAAAAGTGCTATCTGCTGCCATACAGCGTCAAAGCAAAAAGTGTAATCTAGCTGCCATGCAACGTTGAATCGAAAAGTGCTGCCTAGCTACCATGCAACGTCGAATCAGAAAATGTTGTCTAGCTGCCACACAGCATCTAAGCAGAAAATGTTGTCTAGCTGCCACGTAGCATCTAAGCAAAATGTGTAAATGCATTTTTATATTTTGTGTTGAAAAATTCTAGAACTTTTATGCTAACTAATTTTTGGAACATTTTGTGCTAACTGTACTAATCGATTTTGAATTTTTGTTGGCTGATTCTAAACTTTTACTGTCTGACAGTAGATAGGGGCACTGCTTAATTTGCGATGGCCATTATGGGATTAGAGCATATCGTGAATATATTAACCCTTTCTAGAACGTTAGTGGTGCTGGTGCTAATGACACATATTAGGCGCATTTTCTTCTAGATTTGCAATTCCGGAAGACTATTCGAAGTTAGTTTGAGCATGACGATTATACAAAAAATACATTATATTAAGCAAATTCATCAATTTATCATAAGGTAATGTGCATTCAACAAATCTCACTAATTTTGATTTCGATGACTATCATTTATTTACAATCCGCATAACCAAAGGTATCATTAACCATCTTATGCTGAGAGTGTATTATTTTACCAAGTAAAGAGCTGACTTCCACACCTAAATTCAAAAAGAACTTGCTAAACAAAATTTATGAAAATTAGGCATAAAGCTCGAATCTCAAGTATCAAAATAGTCTTTTGAGTTATTGATGTGTTTTACTTCTTTATCCAAGTATTCCTCCACCTTTCTTATATTACTTAGCATCTTAAAGAGCATTGGAGTAAATAGAGCAGCTTTTAACATGGTCCTCTTTTAGCATCCCCTTGCCATTCATGTATTACTCAGCATGGATACCGCCAGAGGATTCAAATTGATACTCTTACTCATTTATGAGCATTAAAGTACATTAGAAGTGCTTGCTGTTATTTTGATTCTCCTTTTAGCATTCCCCTGCCTTTCTTGTATTACTCAGCGTGGATACCGTTAAGGAATTTTATACTCACACTCATTTGAGCATTAGAGTAGATTAGATGCACATTTGTTATTCCAAAGACTGAAATGATACTCTAAAATTCAAGCAATTTATACTATAAGTCAACAAATTTTATCTTTGCGTATTTTTCCCTTTGTTCAAGTGTAAAGTAAGCATTAGCTAAATTAGAGTTTACAAAACTCTCAGCATATAGCTATTAACTAGACATCTGAATTCTGGGAGGCTAATAAAAGAAAGCCATTAAAATAAAAGTTCATGACATAAGTTTTTTCCATATGATCAAAGTGTAGGCAAAGAAATTTTATCGAAATGCAACATTATTCTTTTTGCACCCTTCCTTTTTTAATTGTGTTGATGATGTCTCTTATCATAGGGGTTATGATACTCTACCATTGAGGTAGTGGCCTAAAGGGCTGAGTTTATCTTTCTGTCATTCCCATTAATGCTATGACAAGGGACTTCATTCCTCTTTTTAACATCCCCTGCAAAAATGTCTAGGAGTTAGAGGTCTTATTTCATTATCACAAAGGTTTTAGAGTGCATTCGTCTTAATTTTGGAGTGCATTCTTCCTATTTAGGTTCAAGATGTGTGTTGCTGGTATATTGGACCTGCTCATTGCCACATTCCATACTCTATATCAGTCTCAATGTCATGGAGTTCCATTCTGACTAGTCAAGAGTTAAGACAGGCACTCTAGGGATTTGATGTCTTGCTTAAGCATTCTTATAGCTATCAGAGGTATATTCAAGACCGTTTCTTGGAGCGGATCCTTGTTGGTCTATCTGAGCTATGCTCTTCATCACTTATTCTTCTATTACTCCTCACTTTATTAACTATCTTTTATTTTCATAATTTGTTGGAGTAGATTGTCCTCTTACAGAGGCTTCAGATGATATTCTAGATGATGCTCCAAATAAGGCCTTAAAGATGAATAATGAATCTGAGGAACTTAAGCCTTTTATCTAGCCTCTTGAGATTGCCCAGGATGAGACTTTTGCGAGTGCTTTCGTCAACGATATCTCCTTGTTGAATGGGCCAATAATTCATTGGGTGCTTATAATTAAGAGTCCCATTGAGCATCAAGACCACTTCCCTTTTTTTCACTCTTCTAGACTTTGACTACTTTCCTGTACTTTTACAACACTAACTTTGAATAATAGTAGTAGAGTATTTATATAATCCTACCTCATTAAAAGCTAGTAGTTTGCAACAAATTTATGTAAGTGTATGCATGATATGTATAATATTTATGATCCTAGGAGTGTGACATCGGGGTGCTTCATCAGTAACTTGCATATTTGAGCACTAGATGCTTCGATTTTGGTACTTCTGATATTAAAGCTTAGACCAAGCTAGAGGATGGAGTCCATGGCCTGACACTAGAGCTCTTTTATTGACTGATGCATTTGCATGCTTGCAGTTTACTCTTTTCTGCCCCTGTTGACTCTTGTACTCTAATATTTCATCTTTAGTATTTGAGTGCAAACTCACTATTTTGCCCCCAACCTATTTACATGTTTTCCTCCAAAGTTACATTTTCCCCTAGTTTCTATTAGTTTCTTTCATGCCTATCATTTTTATTAACCTTACTCTTAATGGAGGCTAGACAAGGTGAGGGATTTATAACTTTAAAGGACTCTTAAGTAGAACATGAGGTTTGGTACTGATGATTGATGATAGCCACAAGGTATGAGTTATAATGTAGATTACTGAGCCACTTAAATTCTCTAGTAACAAGAGGACACTAAATTTACAAATAGAATGACAAAGGGGCGACAAGAAGAGAAAACATAACTAAAATAGTGATCTCATAGCTGTGATATTTAGCTTTCATTGTGTTTTATCTTTCCATACGGATACTTTTACAATATCATAAAGACGAATATGTAATGTTTGAACAAAATTTCAAATTCAACTTAATTCATTCATTAGAGCAAAAATGAGTACATTCATTACATCACATGAAACAACTCACGTTATCAGCTAGTCCTTTGCTAACTAGATGTTTTTTCTTACTTTTATTAACCCTTTCAGCTTTTAGTCAGCAGACTTATTGATTCCTTATTTTTCTTCAATTTCTTATTCTCTCTCTTTATCTCTCAAATTTTTTCTCTTATTAGAAGTTATATCATATAATATAGGAATGTTCTTTGAATTTTCATTTGTACCCATACTGAATGAATCTAATTGAATTGAATTTATGTCAAACATGTAGATACAATCGATATCATAATGTATAGTACCCACAGGATGCACATTACACAAATAAGCAAAATCAGAATTCATATGTTTGATCATTAAAACGAAATAGTTCTCAAGGAATGAAATTATTTCTAATTCTAGATGCTAGGAATGCTAGATCTCATAATGGCTCTCCTTTAGATGGCAGACACAACAACTATTCTTGCATTTCCTTAATGACTTCCTTGATCACCTCTTCCTTAGTCTCTCTTTATAGATAACTAGGAGCCACGGGCTTCTTTGTATCCCAAGGGGCATTAGGAGATTTCTCGATGGGCTTCTCACTTAGATCTTTAAAAGAATTTAGCACTTCCTCTTCGCTAATTCCTAAATTAATCGTCATTGTGTTGTAGTTTGGGAATGGATTAATTTTAGTGCTTGTATTTTTTGGGTCTATGATTCTTTCACCATCTACAAGGCCTTGAATTTCATGTTTAAGGTTGATATAGGTTGTCTGTGGGATGTCCAATGGCTTGGAGGAAGTTACAGTAGCTATTTGGGTCATAATTGGGCTATTTAGGTTTGGTGCTCTAGAATAGGTTGTAGGTTGAAGTAAGCCTTTCTAGATTAAATGGTCTAGGACTTTAGATAAGGGTAGGTCAAAATTGGAGAATCTCTTATGTGGTTGGACTGCATGAACTTTCACAGCTCGGCTACTACTTCCTTACTGTGTGCCCCCAGTTTGATAGTTCCTTGTTCTAGTGCTTCTAATTACTTTCTTCTTCTCATTCTCAATCTTTTTAGCCTACAATCCATCATCATACAAATCTACAAATGATTTAGGATTCATCATCCATGGTCTTTCAACCAAATTAGGAGATACATTACGGATAATCATCCTAACTTGATCTTTCTCAGCCAACTTGTTCTTCATTAATCCTACTTTGTTCATGAACCTAGTTAAGAAATCTGAAAAAGACTCATTTGGTTTATGCTTAGTCAATTCCAAATCTCTAATAAACACTTCTAGCTTAGTGTTATGATCATATTACTTCAAAAATGTCGTACATAATTATCTCCAGTCAGCCCCAACAGACTTCTCTAACCCATGATACTAGTTCACAACAATACCCTCTAAGGATAGCATAAATAATTGTGCAATTACAGATAAAGGAGCTTTAGTGGTGCTCATGGTTGTTGTATATTGACTTGGGTGGATCCTTGGATCTCCAGAACCATTGAACTTCTACAACTGAGGCATTTTGAATTTGTCAGGTAGCTTATCAGCTTCCATGCACAGTATGTCATCAAAGTCAAATGAATATCCCATTCCTTGCACTCTTATAAGCTCTTCCATATTGGACATCTTCTGATTCAGTACTTGCATTTGCTAACTCAATTTCCTGGACCAGCTCAAGTTATTCTTTCTTAGCCTTCTAGATCATGTGGTTCTTAACATCTTCAACTTTCATGTCTACTGCAGGTACATTCCTAGCAGCACTCAATGGTTACCCCCCAGTATTATTATCATTTAGATCATCTGCAATAGTTTGATTAGCAACAGGTGGTACTACAACAACAGGTGTAGGTGCAACAGTAGGAAGTGGCATTAACCCACCTAGGACTTTTCTCAGTTCATCTTGCATTATGGTTCTCATATCATCCATCAATGCACCCTTAATGTCCTCTAAGGTCTAGTTTCCTCCCTGTTGTTATTCTATCTCTTCTGTTTGCCTAGTTGGAGTTAGTGTTGGTGTTTGTGGTGCTTCTAGGTTGAGCGAGTTAGTAGGACTTTTGTCCAATCTACTAAGGATCTCTTTTGCTATCGACTATGGACTTGAAGTGGTTCTCTCCAGTCCGCCACCTCTACGTTTCTAAACATAAGATGACCCAGATGAATCGATGATGGCTATAAAACAAGGTGTCAATGTAATGCATGATCTATATAAGCTGCATGTATGCATGATGCACATGCTATGCAACAAGTACCAAGTAATAAGTAACAAGGTCAATTGCATAACATACATCCTTCTAACCTTATTCCTCCCACACACGTGTTCAATGGTGAGTCTCTTTTCCTAGGATTTTTTATCTTGGCATCAATATTAATAGGGGATATCAAGAACCAACGCACATGCCAAATCCCTTAAAGCAATAAAAGCATAGAAACAACATTTATAGGTATAAAAGTATAGCCCAATCTTTATTAGCCCTGATGGGCCTCTAGAGTATGGGCTTGGGCTTTTATAGATAGAAATACCTCATGGCAACATACACAAGCAATTTGGGCAAATCCTAGGGGAAATTACTAGGCCATTACATGATTTGAGTCCAGTGAAAAGGTCAAATTTTGCTTAGCCAGATGCCTTCCCTTAAAACTTGAGTTACAGGCCAAGGTCAGAGGGGCCAGGCATCCTTTGCAAACTTGAGAGATAACTAACCCCCTTTAATACATGGGTCACTAACTCTAGTTAGATGAGCCCAATATTCTCTCTAGAACTAAGTTAAGGCTAAAAGTGATTATTAGCCAATTTACAATCCCAGGAAGCTAGTGGAATCAAGGGACTATAAATCAATGCCATCGGCCAGTAGGGACATGTAAAAATGAATGCAAGAATAAAATAATAATTAATAAAATAATTCTAAAGAAGACAAGCATAATCAATATCTCTTATCCTAAGTGGAGTCACCACTGTAGACTACGGGATTTAGCGCATCCAAGATTTTAGCAACTACGACACTGTTTGAGCTCAGGGCTCTAGGGAACGCACTACTATATCACAAAAATATAGTGTGGAGAAGATGGAGTCACCACCCAAGGTAATACCTAGGACAATTGATGAGTGGTGGTAACTCGATTCTCTAAAAGAGAGTTAGCACCATAATTAGGAGATTCTGGATACAGAATACAAACTTCTTTTAGTCTCGTGTTCATTTTGAACTACTTTATTAATTACTAAGTTATTCTCCAATTACATGCAAATTCATATAAACCCTAATTGAACAACCATCTAACACCAAGGCAACTAGTCATGAAAGTGCATATAGAACGACATACACAAAGCAAAATTGGTCCATATATTAGTCTACTCTACATTGATTTTAGTTAAATTAGCTAAGTCTACATATTTTAATTACAAAATAAATGAGAACTAAAGGTGAGCCTATATTTTATTTAAATTAATGAGCCTAATTCTACCAATTTTAATTTTAAAGAAGTGGTTCTAAGTCTACTTATTTTAACGAAAAAAAGAAATAAATTAGTAGGCATAATTCTAATCAATTTTAATTAAATAAAATGAGTCCTAAATCTATTTATTTTTAAAAGAAATGCTTTAATGGGCTGACCTAAGTCTAAATTAATTTTATTAATTAAAAAGGTAGGCCTAAGTCTAAATTAACCTAATGGGACTAAATTAATTTTAAAAAATTAATTAAAACCTAAAACCATTTTAATAACCTATTAATTAAGGGAGTTAAAACCTAACGTGGGCTTGGTCCCAAAACGAACAAAAATAACAAACAAGCCCAAACAATAAAAATAAAGCAAATAACAAATCAAAGCAAACATACTGTGATTTCTAACCCTAATTTCAATTTACATTCAACCTAAAATTAACTACTTCCATCATTGATTTTATTTAGGGTTTTACTAAATTAAACCTAATTTACTACTTCATTTTAAAGATGCAGAAAAGTAAATACTTTACTATTCCCGCTATTGGGGCTATTACAACATCTACAAGAATTAAAATTAAATTATACAAACCCAAAAAACTAAATAAATAAAAATAAAAAATAAAAAACCAACAAAATAAAAAAAATAAATAAATAAAATACATAGGAACCCTAATTTCAAATACAAAATTCAATCCATGGATCTTCATAGGTTTTGTTCTCCACAGTGAATCCATGTCATCCCATCCACAATCATAAACAAAGATTAGTAATTAAACAAAATAAATATTAAATAAAATAATCAAACAAATTAAAAAAATAGAAAGGAGTAGAAGAAGATATGATTTGATGAATGCAGTATTGATTTCCCTTAGAATGATGATCACCGTTGGTGGAAAGCCTATGATTTCGTATTGTCTGTGTGTTTTTAGTTTATCTGAACTTGATTACGGTAATGAACTAGAAGAAAAAGAACATGCAAATAAAAGAGAAAGGATGGTGTTCTTGGCTCACGGCTAAAAATCAGAAAGAGTAAATAAAAGAATTGAACATCCAGAGAGCCTCCTTTTGTGAAAAGAAAAGTACATCTTTAGAGGGACCACACCCTGTACAGGATAAAAATTAAAAACAATTTATTTATTTATTATTTATCCAATAAAAAACATATCTATCAAATAAGACAACCAATCAAAATAAATTGAATTAAATTAGAAATTAAAAAAATATTGGAAAACGTATAATTCCAATTGGAATTACATAATTCCAATCACAATTTTTTTTGAAATTACAAAAAAAACAAAATTTAAAAATAGTTCTTAGAAAATAACTTAAAATTTAGTCCAAAACCAATAAAGCATATCCAATAAATCTAATTTCACAATAAATTTTCATCATTGGGTCTTCTGTTATTTCCAAACTCAAATCATCCAAAAATTAGGTGCTTATAGTCTTCTTAGCTAAATATTTTCCACCATCTAAGACAGAAAAGGTGGTGAAAGAGCTCACTTAATTTCAACAATTTAAGCTTGAATCTTTAAGTGAAGTTTGGGAGAGGTTTACAAAGTTGTAGAGGAGCTGTCCACATCATAGACTTCCAAAAGATGTGCTCATAAGGACATTTTATGATGGAGTCACTAGTTCTACAAGAGATTCCATTAATGCTAACACTGGTGGATTTTTTATGAGGAAAATAGTGGATGAGGTTGCAGAACTTTTGGAAAGGATGGCGATTGACAGTTTCCTATGGTCTTCTAAGATAGTTCATCCTCCAAACCAAATGGGTAGGCTAGAAGTTGACACAATGACAACACTTCAAGCTTAAATTTCTACATTGATAAAACAACTTGGCAACCTCACCCATAAAAATAATTCAACCCCTAATGATGAAAATTGCATTTTTTTAGGTTACTCTAATAATGAGTTTGGTTTTGGTGATGCAGGTATGGTGGGAGATGGATATCAAGAGCAAGTTAGCTTTGTTGGAAATTAGTTTCAAGGAAGGCAAGCTAATAACCACTACTCCAACACTTACAATTTGGGGTGGAGAATCACCCAAATTTTTCATGGAGTAATAACAACAATGTGGCTGCACCAAACTTCCCCAACAATAACAACTTGCAAAGGCAACAAGCACCACTAGGTTTTCAACATCCACCACAAGATAGGATAATATATGTGGAGAACAAGTTAGATAAATTTTTAGATGCCATCAAGAATAAGTTGTTTAACCATGAGGAGAACTAAAAGAGAATGGAGGCCGAGTTCGATCAAATTGCAAAGAATCACTCCTCTTCGATTCACAACATTGAGGTACAACTTAGACAACTTGCCAATGCCATGGTATCCAGAACATAAGGAAATCTTTCAAGTACTACGAAGTCAAATCCCAAGGAATTGAAAGCTATCACTTTAAGAAGTGGCAAGGAAGTGAAGACACAAGTTAAAATTTCCAAGGAGGATGAGAAGAAGGATGAGGAGCAATGTGTCATGGTGGAGGATAAGGCAAAGGATGAGAGCAAAACAGAGCCAAAGGAGGTTCCCAAATCTACACCTTCCCCTTTTGTGCCAAAGATTCCATTCCCTCAAAGATTAAAGAAGTGGAAAGATAAAGAATAATTCTCAAAATTTTTGGTAATTTTCAAGAAGCTACAGATTAATGTTTCCTTTACTGAAGCACTTGTTCAAATGCCCAAATATGCTAAGTTCTTAAAGGACCTTATCACAAACAAATAAAGTTGGGATGAACATGAAATAGTTCCTTTAACAGAGACTTGCATCGATCATTTCATATAAGATCCCAACCAAATTAAAAGACCCAGGGAGTTTTACTATTCCATGCATTGTTGGTGGTAGTGAATTTCCTAGATGCTTGTGTGATTTAGGGGCTAGTATTAACTTAATGCCTCTTTCTATTTGTAGGAAATTGGAATTGGGAGACATGAAGGCCACAAATATCTCATTACAGCTAGCGGATCATTCCATCAAGAAGCCTTATGGTGTGATTGAAGATGTCTTAGTAAACATAGATAAGTTTATTTTCCCAGTTGATTTTGTCATATTGGATTTTAAGGAAGATAGATCTTGTCCATTGATTTTAGGTAGGCCTTTCTTGAACACTGGTAAAGCTATAATTGATGTGTATGAGGGTAAATTAACATTAAGGGTAGGAGATGACAAAGTTGATATTTTCATGTCTAAATTAATGAAATACCCTTTAGAAGACTAATCATGCATGAAGATTGTTGCTATTGATGAATATGTTCAAGAAATTAATTTTGCTTCAAATGTGAGTAGGGAAGAAGAGATACCAAGTGTTCAGTTAGAAATTGACAGTGAGCATGTGCAAGAATTCACCAAACCAAAGTTATTAGTGAGAAGTGATAACCCTACACCACCTTCCATTGAAAAACCACCAAAGTTAGAGCTTAAGCCAATACCGAACCACTTGAGATATGCATTTTTGAGAGAGGAAAATACACTACCTATTATCATCTCTAATAAATTAACCATTGAGTAAGAAAGAGAGTTTATGAGGTAGTAAGGGATAGAATTAGAGCTCTAGGTTGGCAAATTTCTGACATCAAGGGAATCAGTCCCTCTATTGTCATACATAGGATTTATATGGAAGAGGGGCATAGGCCTACAGCTGAGAGATAGAGATGACTTAACCCAAACATGAAGGAAGTAATGAAGAAAGAAATTGTTAAGCTTCTAGATGCAAGTATCAATTATCCAATTTTTTATAGTGAATGGGTGAGTCCAATTCACTGTGTGCCTAAAAAGAGTGGGATGACAGTGATAGAGAATGAAAAGGTGAGCTGATCTCCAAACGGGTAGTTAATGGGTGGCGAGTGTGTATAGATTATAGGAAATTGAATAATGCCAATAGGAAATACCACTTCCCCTTACCCTTTATTGATCAAATGTTGGAAAAGATTGCAGGACATTCTTTTTATTATTTTTTTAATGGATATTCTAGTTACAGTCAAATTTTTATTTTTCATAAGGATCAAGATAAAATAACTTTTACATGTCCCTATGGCACTTTTACTTATCGGAAAATGCCATTTGGATTGTGTAATGCACCTGCAACCTTCCAAAGGTGTATGATGGTGATATTCTCTGATTTAGTAGAGGAGGGTGCTTAAGCATTGTGAAGAGACTAACCTTGTGCTCAATTAGGAAAAATGCCACTTTATAGTGGATTAAGGGATTATCTTAGGACACAAGATCTCTAGCAAGGGAATTTAAGTAGATAGAGCCAAGAAAGAGACAATTGAAAAGTTACTACCTCCTATAACAATAAATGGAGTTCGAGGTTTTTTTAGGCATGCTAATTTTTATCGGTGTTTCATTAAAGATTTTTCACTCATTTCTAAACCTCTTACTAACTTGTTGAATAAATATATGCCTTTTGAGTTTGATGATATTTGTTTAAGTGCTTTTAATAGGTTGAAAGAGCCAATAGTTTTAGCCCTTCTCATTACACGTCCTAATTGGTCTTTACCTTTTGAGATCATGTGTGATACGAGTGATCATGCAGTTATAGCAGTGTTAGGTCAGTGGAAAGACAAGAATTTGCATGTCATCTACTATACTAGTCGGACTTTGACGGATGCATAGCTAAGCTACACAACCATAGAAAAGGAGATGTTGGCGGTAGCTTTTGCTGGAGATAAGCTTTGTGCTTATTTACTTGGCTCTAAAGTGATTATATTCACGGACCATTCGGCCCTTAGGTACCTTTTAGCCAAGAAAGTCACCAAGCCTAGACTCATTTGTTGGGTGTTGCTACTTTAAGAATTTGATTTGGAGATTTGAGATAAGAAAGGATCAGAGAATGTAGTTATAGATCATTTATCAAGATTGAAGAGAGAGGAAGATCTTAGCAATCAGCCTTTAATAGATGACAGCGTTCCTGATGAGTTTGTTTTAGCTTTAAAAGAAATTTTTACATCTTGGTATGCTGACTTTGCAAATTATTTGGCAAGTGGAGTGCTCCTTGAGGACCTATCTTATCAAGCTAAGAAGAGATTTTTATTCCAAGTTAGACAATTTTTGTGGGAGGAGCCATTCATTTATAAAATATGTGGAGATGGGCTTATTAGAAGATGCATTCCTGAGTCAAAAGTGTATGAGATGTCATCTCACAATGTCATGATTCGGTTTATGGAGTTTATTATGGTGCAACCAAAATATCCTCAAAGGTGTTAGAGTATGGGTTCTTTTGGCCTACATTTTAAGGGTGCAAGAGAGTATGTACTTCATTATGATAGATGCCAACGACAGGAAATATTTCTAAAAGACATGAAATGCCACTTTCATCAATTTAAGAGGTGGAGTTGTTTGATGTGTGGGGTATCAATTTTATGGGGCCTTTTCCTTCCTCTTATGGGAAAAAGTACATCCTGGTGGGTGTGGATTATGTATCTAAATGGGCGGAAGCATTGGTTTTCACCTATAAATAATGCCAAGGTAGTACTAAAATTTCTTAAGAAATTGTTAAATAGATTTGGAGTTCCAGTGACAATAATTAGTGATGGAGGTTCGCATTTTTATAACAAACAGTTCGAGTATTTGCTTAGGAAGTATGGAGTCCATCATCAAGTGGCAACTCCATATCATCCTCAAACAAATGGACAAGTTGAGTTGACAAATCGGGAAATCAAGAAAATTTTGGAGAAAATGGTTGGAGCTTCAAGAAAGGATTAGGCTATAAAATTAGATGATGCACTTTGGGCATATCGTACAACGTTTAAAGCACTTATTGGACTCTCACCATATTAGTTGGTTTTTAGGAAGGCTTGTCACCTTCCTATGGAGTAGGAGCACTGAGCATATTAGGCAACAAAATTTTTAAATTTTAATGTGAAGACTAGTGGTGAGAAGAGGCTCTTACAATTAGGGGAACTTGATGAGATTAGGCTGTAAGCTTATGAAAATGCCAAATTATTCAAAGAAATAACTAAAAAGTGGCATTATGCACACCTTGTCAAGAAAGACTTTAATGTTGGTTATTTTGTATTGCTATTTAACTCTAGTTTACGTTTGTTTCCAAGTAAACTGAAATCAAGATGGAGTGGACCCTTTCGAGTAACTCAAGTTTGTTCTCATGGTGCATTAGAGTTGCAAAACACCAGAGGAGAGACATTCAAGGTCAACGGGCATAGGTATAAAATTTATGATGGTGGATTGATGCCCAACAAGTAGGACTCGCTCGCGTTACTCTCACCACAGTGAAATGCCCCAGGGTCAAGCTAATGACCTTAACTTAGAACTATAAATTTTATTATTATTATTTTTAATTATGTGATTTTATTTTTCTTCCGTCCTTTTATGTTTTCATTTTTATTTTGTGTGTTTTCTCTTCTTTGTGTGTTAGTTGCTTTAGTAGTCATATTTACTTTTAATTGCATGTGTGTGTTGTTAATTTATGCGTTCATCACTTTTAGCATGCTTACATTATTACTTTCTTAATTTAATTCATTTTTGCATTGTTATTAAAAAAACAAAAACAATATATATATTTATTTTTTTATTTTATTTATTTATTTATTACATGCATAAGTTATAATTTTTTTTATCTTTCTTTTGTTACGTTAGTATTCAGTTTCCATTCATGCATGAGTTAGAGGATGTTGGAATTCTGTTATTTTCATTTGATGCACGTTGACATCTTTAATTAACTTTTGTTTCTTTGTCACAAATTTTTTTTTAATGCATTAGTGATTGGTACTTATTTTTTCTTTCTTTGTTTTCCTGTGCAGGTTTGACTCAAGAAAAACTACATATACGGCCTCCCATTGTAGCGTGTGTAGCTTGTGGCCATGCTTAGCATGCATTTGAAGTCTCAAGTACATAAATCAAATTTTCTTTTATATAGGCTGCCATCACGGCACAGCAGACTGCCATTGCAGTCGGACCAACTCGCAAGCAGCCCCCAAAACATTGCGACAACATCTCAAATCGCTGCCACAACAGCCGAGATTTCTCGGCCAGGATCAAAAGCACACTGCGATAGCAGCATTCCTCCCCCTAAAATTTCATGGTTCATGCTGCTACTGCAGCAGCCCGAAAATACACAATTTTTAAATTTCAAAACATTTTTTCTGTCCCTTTTTAAATGCCTTTTATTTTTTTATTTCTTCCTATTCTATATTTCTTTTCTTCTTTTGTTTTTCTTTCTTATAATTTATCAATAGATATGCAAAAATTAAGATGTTTGTTGGTGCAAAACCGCAAGCGCATGGTATCATTAAGTAGTATAAAAATATTGTCTCATAGAGACTCGTTCTAACCACCTATTAATCCAATTTTCTATTGCTTAAGGCCATCGAATATGAAATTTAGAAAATAATATTTAATAAAAACTAAATGAATTTCTAAAGTAAAACAACTCTAAGAATGAAGGAATAAACTATTGATAGAACCAATGGTTAGAAATTGAATCTTTTCACAATCTTTTGTTAACCTCAATTAATAAACATACTAATCTTGCAAATCCCGGATAATTGTAAATTATTGATTAATCGTTCTCAACTAGTAACCAATTTTAATTCATAACCTTCAAACAAGAACATTAAGTCCCAACTTTCGTTGTGAACTAAATCCCTTGAATCAAATTATAAATTTCTTCACCCACACCCGATTGGAATTTAATTCACTTATGATATCTCTACCTATATGCAATTTAAATCTATGTTTATAGGCCCATTAAGATTTTGATCTCTCAACCTAAAACCCTAATTTTAATTATGCAAATGGTGATCAAACAATAACATATAATAAGCACAATAAATATAGTTTGCAAGAACTAATAATTCGTCAATTAAAGGAAAAACTAATTCATGTTAAATCATCAATCCCTAACCAACATGAATTTAGCCTAACATGTGGTAAAAATATTCAACAAAATTATAAAAACATCCCATGAAAACTACAAGAATAAAAGGGAGAGAAGAAAATAAAACTATAATTTTTGTGCTCTTCGATCTTTAACTCTCGATCTCTCTTGAGTTTCTCCCAATTTTCTTGCACTTTTCTAGTGTCAATTTCTCTCAAAATTTGACTCTAAATGTTAGAGGTAATTGATTCCCCAAAAATTCCTTAAAGTCCTCCTTAAATAGGCTACATTTAAGTGGCAAAACATTCTCAATTAGTCCAACCTGTGACAGCAGCAGCAATAGCAGCATTTTGGTTGTTGTCTCAACCGAGATTTAACAATTTTTCTCCTCTGTGCTGCTACTGTAGTAGTGAAATGGCTGCTGCTAATCATCAACCCTTCTTTTACACTACAATCACATCCACGCATCTTCAGTGCGATAGCAACTAACTGTAAGCCCCAAATTCAAGTCGAACACCCTCTAATCATCCCAAAAGAGTCCCAATTCACCTACAAAAAAAAAAAATAAACTAAATACTAACATTAATAAATTAATTAAAGCATAAAAACTACATAATTAATCAAATAAAATACCCAAATAAATAATAAAATTACACACAAACAAATACCCCCATACTTAAGCCGGTTCTTGTCCTCAAGCAAACATATGAGAACACATATCCTCTCAATAAATTTAGCACATTGACAAACTATCACTTGTCTATCCTCCACAATCTTTAGTTAATACAAAACCTATAACTCAAAATTAAATTGATAATCTGAGGTCAAAGACATATGGTTTACTAAGTAAAAAGCAATCTTAACCGTTGAATTCTCAAAAATTTATATGTTGACATCCAAGAAAAGCAAAAGCAAGTGATACTACTCACTCAACCCTTAGCAACCCATAAATTCTAACACATGAAAGATAGCCACACCATTTTTTTCATGCGAGTGTGTTTGACGCTCTATCTCGCATATATATTGACATTCTCTCTAGCAAATCTTCTAACTTTTAGTAATCCCTCGTCATTCTTGCACTATTAACCATGGTGACCACTAAGTGGGTCCTTTGGATACTCTTAATTTATTTAGAGCATAAGAGTAGAGTTGGAGCATAAAAAGATTGTAATTTAAATATTTGCACCTTATTAAAAGAGAGACTTTTTTCGATAAAGCTATCATTTTACATGCTAGACTTCAATGATCATCTTAAGAATCAAAAATTGAGTATCACTTACAAGTATTTTTCTCAACTATCAACTCACAAAATTTGATAGCTCAAAAGCAAGTAAGCAATAAGTTCATTAAATTTTCAAAAGTCCTTAACCACAAATTATCAACCTAACTTAAAAGTCACAAACTAAGCATTAATAAAAGATTATGAAACATTTACAAAAAAAATCTCATTCAATGTGATATACTCATCATAAGGATAGGTTGCAAAAATTTAAATATGTAAATGCTAATATGCACAAACAAACATACTCCTAAAATTCTAATCAAATAAAATTAAAACACATAAAAGATAAAAGCATAAAAATAAAACCAAACTAAATGCAAAATACATGCAAATGTACCCCCCCCCCCTTTCCACACTTAATCTTCACATTGCCCTCAATGTGAATATTAAGTGTAAAAGACGACAAACACACAAGAAACAAAATAAAATAAAATAAAAAAAAAATTAAATATGGAAAGAAGAACTCCCCTCATTATGATGAAGTAGGAGATGGAGAAGACACAACATCCTAGCATGACGTTTTGATAAAATTACGGAGCTTGTAGTTGTGATAATTTGGTTCCCTTTAAATTCCTTCAATGCAATGCTCAAGCTCATCGAATAATTCATCAAACTTTCCCTCAAAAGCATCAAGGCGGTGGAGGATGTATTGCCAACCCGCATCTTCACTTGCTTGACTTGGTTGAGCTTCAACCTCTTCTTCCTCCTCTTTTTCCTCCTCTTCTTCTTCATCTTCCTCTTGGGAAGATATTGTAGGTGTGCAAGTGTTGGGTTGTCTCTTCTTAATAAAAGTTTAGATTTTTCAAATGTGTTCTCTTGCTACCTTTATAATTCTCATCACTCTCCTCAATTTTTCTATTTACCTCCCTTTGACAACTTACTTTCTATGCACATGCATCTATAATGTCAACCTTCATACATATCTCATCCTCTAAAGGGTGTTTCATTAAATTTGACATTACAAACTCAACACTCTCATCACCAACCCTAAGAGTTATTTTTCTCTCATTAACATCTATAAGAGCTCTCCCAATATTCAAAAATGGCCTCCTAAAAATTAAGGGAAACTTCTTATCCTCTTCAAAGTCCAAAACCACAAAATCCACAAGAAATATAAATTTATCTACCTTTACAAGAACATCTTCGATAATTCCATATGGCTTCCTTAGGGAGTGATCTGCTACCTACAATTTCATGTTTATAAGAGTCAACTCACTAAGTTGTAATTTCCTGAAAAGAGATAAAGGCATAAGATTAATACTTACACTTAAGCCACATAAACATCTAGAAAATTCTTGAGTAGTAACTACATAAGGAATTGTAAAACTCCTTGGGTCTTTAAGTTGTGAGTGATGATGGAATTCCAGGTCTCTGTTAATTCCATTCTCTAATTATCATACCATTGCCTTTTGTTTGTGATGATATCCTTCAAGAACTTCACATATTTGGACATTTGCATAAGTGCTTCTTCAAAAGGAATATTAATCTAAAGCTTTTGATGATCTCTAAAAATTTAGCAAATTATTGACTATCTTATGGCTTCTTTAACCTTTGTGGAAAAAGGATCTTTGGTGCAAAAGAGAAAGGTGTAGCTTTTAGAACCTCTTGTTGCTCTGTCTTGCTCTCATTTTTTGTCTCATCCTCCACAATTATATATTAATCCTCATCTTTCTTCTCATTCTTCTTGGAAATTTTGATATGAGACTTCACCTCTGTACCACTCATTAACCAAATCATTCCAATTAGTGAAAGAACTGGGTGGTTGAGATTTTAATCATGCTTTAGCCTTATCCTTAAGAGTAAATAGGAATAATAATAGCCTTAATGCATCACTAGACATGAAATTGTACTTGAGCATGACGCAAATCTCTAAAAAATTGGTGTCAGGCAATTTTCGCAAGTGTACGGATCGAACAAGTAATATAATGATAAGTAGAGTATCGTTCCCACAGGGAAGGAGTAATTTCTAGCACTAGTTATGGCTATGGATTCTATGAGCTAATACAATCAATAATTAATGGTGAAT
>CATIWM010550862.1:0-16110 GCA_949671775.1 Mallotus repandus
AGAAATAATTTAAGATTTTAGGGATTCAACTCAAGGCAGAGAGCTCTCACCGTTAGTGACCGCCTTACTTCCACGGGATATGGTTCAATTCTCTATTTGGGCTTGGTACTGGGCGCTTGTATGGACCGGATCTTGGGTAAAGCTCAAGAAATAAAACGATAATTTAGTTCTACAATAATAATAATTTAAAAGTTCTATAATTAAAAAATTGCTTATTATCTTTTTTTTAAGGTGAATTATTATTTGCTTCATTTAATTTGTTATATTATACTATTGTTGGACCAAAATAAATTTTAGCAGAGCCCCAAGAATTTACAAACTCAAGACTGAATAATGAATTAATTAATTAATTTTTATTAATTAATTAATCAGTTACAAAAAAAAGAGAAGTTGAGGTGGAGTGACTTTCTAAACGTCGGAAGTGGAGTAGTTGGTAGAAGGAAAACAGATATAGGGAACTTACCTGCAAATGGAGGACTCGATAGACACATCACTCAACAACTACACAGAAATAATCTCTATAGATTGAAGAACACATACAAACAACAATCAATCGATTTAGCTTTTCTTTTTAATTTTTCTTGTATTTTCCAATTTCATTGAAAGTTCTTATTATTTCAGACAATCAACAATGGAGTTTCCAGTTTTTTTTCAATTTCAATTCTCTATAAATATTTTCATTTGCAATGGAACCTCTGCATTTATTTTCATTTAAGCCTTTTTAATATTAAAATATCTAACTCTCTACAGCTACTTTAAGAACCCTATGAACTTATGTCCCTTAGTTTACATTCAATCGTTTCATAGAAGTTGGAGATCCTTAATTGGTATACCTCACACACCTAGCACGCTTACAAAACCATAGAAAAAGGGCCAAAGGCAAACATATTTTGGCACGCTCGGTGGGACACGTCTAAAATGCCAAGAACAAGAAGATTTATGGAGAAAGACAATGTCGGGTCTCAAGACTAGGAGGAGACGCCTACTGCAATAGGGCAAGAAGGCTTCATTCCCCATATGGTAGAGAACTTCGAGAAACAGATTCAAGAGCTGGTGCAAGTGATAGAAAATGCTCAAATCCCAACAGGTCCTATTGTTGTATTAAAATTGGACTTGTTCTAAAATATTTTAAAAAGAAAATAAAATAAGGACTTGATGCTGCTATTGGGGTCATTTTCTTAAAACCTTGAAGGTCGATGATGAAAAAGCTAAAATTTCTCACCATGTAAGCAATTTGATGAAGAGAAGTAACATTCATACCTTTTCAAGATCAATTAAACCATCAAAACTTTACCCGATCTCCAACTATACCTTTTCATGACCTAAACAAACTTTAATCGAACCTTAACCATACCTTTTTAGAATTGAGAAAGAGGTTTAAGAATAATAGTGAGAAAGAAGTCTACTTGAGTCGTGGCTTTTAAACGAATAAGTACAGTCCTAAGTAAGGGCTGTTTATAGTTTAGTTTCGATTCCCAGAGCTAGGGTTTAACCTTTGAAAGCCCTGAGAACAAAAGTTAAACTTTGATCAACAAGACTTTTTAGTGGTCAAATTGAGCTTTCAAAGTCGAGTTTAAGTCTAAAACTATCTTCTAAAATTCTAGTGAGTTTAAGTCTAAAACTATCTTCTAAAATTCTAGTGTGTTAGTAGGTCTCATTTGATAAAAAGTCAAAAGTTGATCTCGGATGGTCCAACCGAGCCTCACAATTGTCCACCTCAGTCGCCCTTATCTCAAAAGGGACACTTGTCAAAAAAGTGTTTACCAAGTTTAGAATATTCCAAATTTGGAATATACTAAGATAAGTGTTAAGCAAATAAAGGAGAGGGATATACTATAATAGAATAAACCCTAAAAAATGTCACTTATTTACACCAAATGCCACTACCTATGTTTGTCTATAAATAGAAGCTCCGAGGAAAGCATTAGAGGACTTTTACCACTTCCAAAAAAGAGAGAAAAGCTTCAGCACAAAAACCAAAAAAGATCTATTAAACTCCCTCTAAAAACCTATAAAAATTAGGAAAAAATTAGAAAAACCAAGGTAAAATAATGCCAAATTTGCTTTAGCCCTAATTCCTTTCTATTTTCTTCTCAATTATGTTCAAAAATACTATAATCAAACACTCAAATCTATAAACAAACTCCAGCAAATCCATTTTCCTTAAATCAAAACCAAAATTCACTCTCAAACTCTTCAAAAAATCACACTTGACCTTTTAACTCCAATCTTAATTCTCTTCAATTAATTATTGTTTTGTGGTGAGTTCTTGCCTAATTTCTAAGGCTAAATGCTTTCAAAAACATCATTCTCATGGATTTTCATCTCGATTTTAAGGTTTGGGCCTTCAATTTTGAGTTTTGTTTGCAAAAGCTTGAAAATCGCACTATTTAAGGGATGAACAACCAAATTTGGCCAATGAACAGTCGTCTAGCCATTCATCCCCAAATCTAGCCATTGATTTCCCTCAAACCGATTGTTAGCAGCCAAAATCCAACCAGATAGGCCCCAATTCCAGCCATTGCTCCTCCTGCACTAATTCGGCAGTTTTTAATAAGGTGTTTAGAGGTTCCCAAAATGAAAAAAATTGAGGTATTTATAGACACATGGAAAATATTAGGTAATGCGCACCCACGCGTGCAGATGTGCACATACACATAGGGGTGTGCATCGGTTAAAAACTGAACCGACCGAACAAAAAATCTTTATCAATACACAAATTGTGGTCGAACTGAATGTTTTACTCGGTTTGGCGGTCAATTTTTGGTTAATCAATGTTGAAATAAAATAAATAAAAGAAAAATAATAATCTTTAGTAATTAGGCACTCTAAGTTGTTGTTGGACAGTGTAGGTTCGATTCTTAACAACATCATTTCACAGTTTTCTTAACATTTTAAGAACAAAATCTTCAAAAACACAAAGTGTGGAGGCTCGAATTTGAACCTAGTTTGATTTTTTTGGTTTTGGTTATAACTGAAATTTTTGGTCGTTAAAAAACTCAAACTGAAATCAAACCGAATGGTCGGTTCGGTTAGGTTATACAGTTATCGACTTTTTTTTCACAACCCTACCGCACGTGCGAATATGCACCCACTTTTGGTCATACATGCACTTACATGAAGGTCCGTGAGTCACTCGAGTAGTTTGGGGCTTATTCTTAGAGGTTTTATAGGTTTAAGGAAAGTGTTTCGGCCTTCAGAATAAATTACCGTTTCAATGAATTACGCTTTGGTTCAATGAACTACATGTTCGGGTAATTATAAACATGCATGGTAGCTATCCAAAGTATGTGGTCCACCATTCCAGATGTACAGTTCATTGAGTCAAGGCTCGATTGGCTAAATCAGTGGTTGGTTCATTGACCTGTAAGTCTAGTTCTTTGGTTTTAAGATCATAAAGGCTTGAAAATTTGGATTTTGGGTTTGTGCACTCTAAAAGAGATAACAATATGCAATTTTTATTTTTTTTATAAATTATTTTCATTATTGGACCATAATTATATATAATGCCAAATTTTGAGGTATGACAAAAGTTTAATTATAACTCTAAAGTTTCTAATTCTAGTGCCTTTGAACCGAAAATCTGATGTTGGTAAATCTTTGGCTAAATGCATAGTTTCACCCCTGAATTTTACACGATTGATCTCTGATACTGCTCAACTTTTATAGGGTGAGATAGGTTCGAAATAAAAGTTTAAAGGTTGAATAAAATATAATAAAAGTCGAGGAGTGTTAGAGGTTAATTGAGTACAGTTCAGGGATGAAACTGTACATTTGGCCTAAAGCTTTAAATTAGAATCAAGAGACAATGTTATAAAATGACCTCCATATTTAACCTAATTCTTATTTTGACACTTCAAAATTTAATTATAATTCTTAGTTAAAATAAGAATTATAAATGTATAAATCACTTTTAATATTTTTACTGCAAAATGCTTGAATATTTTTAATATATATCATATTATTTTATAATCTTTTATAAGGTATTAGAAACATAAATTATACTTTAATTCTAAATAAATAAATTAATATTTATATTATTTAGATTATATGAGTTTACTTTAATATGTAGTTATTTTTTTGCACTATTAAAATGACAGAAAAGGTATAAAAAAATTTGGCAACTAAAATCAACAATAAATATTAAAAAAATTTACATTCTTTTGAGACAATGTTGAAATATATGGAAAAAACAAATCAAATAATTAGTTTAAATTATATTTTAATTTATATGCAGAATTAAAATGTAAAAATTAAATTAAATTTTATAAAATAATTTAAATTTGAAACTCAAATAATTTTTTTTAACATTTAAACTAAAAATAAATTATGAAGTATTAAATTTATTTTTTTATCAAAATAAAAAAATAAGTGCCAAAATGAAAATTAGCATAAATATAAGGGTCATTTTTAGATATTATCTCCTGATTCTAATACAAAATTTTAACACTTTGTGTTTACATGTACCAAATTCAAAAATTTTAAGATTATAATGAAATCTTGAAAAATATAAAGTATCAAAATGAAAATTGAGGTAAACATCAGCAACATTATCAAACCTTTTCTCTTTAAAAAATTGATTTTCCTTTTAAAATGGACAGCCTTCGTGAGAACGGCTGAAAAGTAGAAAAGTTGTATAAGCTGATGATACGGTGGTGATGACGAAGATGCATGAAGCTTAAGTTATTTAATTTTCTAAAAAATGAAATAGAAAAGAATGATGTTCTATGCAAATGGATGAAGCAAAGCAAAGAACATTTATTTCCAAAGATTGAAAGGGAAACTCTGCTTTTGGAACCCATTTTCTTAATAGTGTTAATTAGTATTGCCCTCCTTTATTTTATCATATTTTACTACTTACTTTCTAATATTTAAAAATTATATTTTTTTGCTTTTTTTACAATTTTATATTACTTACCCATATATTAATAATTAATTAAAAATTATCAAAATAAACTTTAATGTAGAATTTAATTACCATTTTCTCTTCCTATTTGATTATATTACATTGTTTGCCACTTCTTTTTTATTATATTAATTTTTATTGCATTTTCTATTAAAATTAATATTAATTGATACTAAATGACAATTATACCCTTTTACAAAATATAAATATCTAATTTTAATTTTAATCTAATCAAAATTTTAATCTTAACCTTAAAATATATCTACTTAAATATCAATTTATTTTGTATTATCCAAGTAATTTTTTTAACTTCAAAATTTAATTATTTTCTTGGACAAATTGTTGTATATGTGAATTAAATTACTCGAAATAGTTAACTTTTTATTTTATAATTGAACACCTTTTAAATTAAAAATTATTTTGATTATTTAGTCAATATTAATAATTTTAAGAAACTTGACAAAAAAAATTATAATAATAAAAAAAGAGATTAAAAATATTAGGAGATAAGTAGTATAATATGAGAAAATAGAGGTAACAAAAAGTAATTATCTTTAAATAAATATAATTGTTAGTTTTAACATAAATATAATCCCCTCCCCTTTCGTAAAAAAAAGTAATTTAATATACTAAAATAAAGCAAATAGTAATTAATTAACCTTCTCAATATTATTTTATTGTGGAGGAGGGTCGGGGAAGGTGGGCATATTACACTGATGGGACTCAAACTTTAAGTTGAGAAGATCTTAGCCATTTTGTTTTCTATCTCAATATGAATTTTCATTTTTAGTTTGTTTTATTTTTAAATTTATATTTTTCAATAATAACTAATTCATTTAGTATCATATAAAATAAATGTTTGATTTTACCTGCTTTTAAATACATAAAGTACTAAAAATGAATTTTAAAATAATAAGAAAGGATAAAGACAAATTTAGTGTCTGTATTTTTTAAAATTTTACAATCCAGTGTCTAAACTTTTTAAAATTACAATTTAGTTTTGCAGCCTGCTGAAATAACACATTCTAGTGTTATCAGCAGGTCACTAACAAGTTATTTGTGGCTTTGTGATGAATATGGACATGGAAATGCTGACATGGATTAACACATGACAGTCATGTGAAATTTAATATGAAAATGACTAAAATAACCTTGTTCATAAGTGTTACCATTCTTCTTCTTCAAAAACTTTCTTCTAAAGAAGAGGAGTCGAGTCCTCCATAATACAAAACTCAATTACTTCAGGCACTGCACCAAGGTGAACAAAATCAGCTTTACATTGTAGTGCATTCTGAGCTAAGAAATGTGCAACTTTTTTTCCTTACCTACAAACATAGCAGAAAGAACAAAAACTAAAACTTAAAGCCATAAGAGAGATGTCTTCGCAAATTAAGTCATGATGTGTCAATCCTTTCTGAGGAGATAACATCCCGTTAAGCACATTCAAGCAATCCGTCTCATATTGAACTCTATCATAACCTCTATCTTGGCAATCTGTAGACCTTCGAGTAAGGCTTGGGCTTCCATTGTCTCTGCATCCAAGACATTTTTAACAAAACAGCCTGTTGAGAAGACAATTTGACCTGCAGAATTCCGAGATACAATCCCATAGCCACCTTCATTTGATTGGGCAACAAAATAAGCATTTGTATTCAGCTTTATAAAATCCAAAGGCAGAGGAGACCACAAATTCTAACATGAAGAAACTACATTACGTGAGGTGTGGATGACATTCCTAGAAGTGAATTGATCATATTATAATTAGGCTTTTTTAGCAATAACTTCCATACGGGCTCCTTTCTTACCCAGTCGAATTAAATTCCTATTGTACCAGACAAGCCACTAGAGATAGACTAATCGAGGTAGAGTTGGAGCTGCTAGCTTTATCAGTCCTATAAACCACTCCTACATACTGTCCGCAACAAAGTTTGTAGATCTCATACCCAACGAAGATGTAAACCCCACTCCTTTTACCCAAAAATAATTTTAAAAAATGTGTATCAGAGTTTCACCTTCTTTGCCACATACTACATATTGATTTTGAACTTGCATCCCTAACCTAGACAAATTGTCATTACATGGTAAAATGTTGTTCATAACTCTCTAGAGAAACAACTTCACTTTCGATTCGACTTGGAATTGCCAAATTTTTTTCCAAATTGGGACTTCACAATGACTCGATGACGTAGAGGGAGATGAATATGAGCTATTAGGTCTCCATCTGTGCTTTAACAAATAGCACACAAAATCCCATCATTACCGTCTTCTTCTTCTTCTCTATCTGTCTCATTTCTTTCAATTTCTTTATCTTTTTTCCATCTTGGTCATTGATTTGAATGTAGTCAACGAGAGGAGGAGTTTTCTCTTCTTTTTTAATTTGTTGGCGGGCATATTGTACCAACAACTGGTTATTAGCAATGGAAAGTGGAATTTTTTTGTGATCCTTTGTTGGTTTGATTTCATCATTAACAGAGGGTTCGTACTCAACATTAAGATCAAAAGGTGAAACACGATTATTAGCTAATATATAATCAGGTTGAAATGCCCATACCCGTTTCTTAGCAGGCAAACTATATGTAGCAGTAGGAGCAATGGTGGGTTGAGGGATCAGAAGTGAATGACAAGACTACTTTTGCTTCTTTACTGGAAGTTGTAATGAACTAATGGATTCATCATTTTCTTTATTTTCATCAACATGTTGTTGCTGCAGAAGTCTAAATCTTTTGAGAGGAGGCAGGGCTTGAAAGTTGGCCTCCATTGATGTTTAAGTGTTTGATTTTGATTTTGCTACGAGAGATAAGAGTGTATAGTGGGTATTGTTTTTGATGTAATTTGCTTACAAAACAGTGAAAGCATGAGTATTTGGTTTTGGGTTTTAGATGGAGGGAAGAGAAGCCGGGAACAAGAGTTGCTCCATGCCCTTTTTTTTTTTGGTAATTTCCCATGCCTTTATGCACATGCCATTCACGTGAGCTTTGTTTACAACTCTTCCCAATGCCAGCTCAGTCCTGTATGTGGGTCACTTTCATTCCAGCTCAGCATTGACCTGCTGATAACACTATAATGTGTTATTTCAGCAGGTTGCAACACTGAATTGTAATTTTAAAAAGTTTAGACACCGGATTGTAAAATTTAAAAAAGTATAGACATCAAATTTGTCTTTATCCCTAATAAGAATAAAGTTAGAAATAAAAATTAAAATATTAAAAATTTAATTATCTTTTATATTGAAATTTAATTCAGTTCATAAAAACTTTTGTCTTCATAAAATATGTTTTTTTCATGAATCGTAGAGGTTAATATATTTAAAATAAAAATTACAAGATTTATTGGTAAAAAAACCATAATTTTTTCAAATTTTATAAACTTATATCAAATTTTAAAATTTATAATTTCAAAAAAATTAATGATTCAATCTCCATATCAATTGTCACATAAAACATTAAGTTTTTTGTTAATAAATGTTATTGACATTGCAATAATATTTTTATTTTTAGTTCTATAATACGAGTGTTTTTATAGTACAAATAATTATATTTATATAAATTGAATTAAAATTATTAGATTACTACTTATTTAATTATAGTAATTGATATATTTTATAGATATTAAAATAGAAAGAGTAATTAGAAATCAAGTAGCTCATAAATGCTTGATCTGTTGGTCAAACCTACTACCACAGATATAGTAGAGCATTGGGTTCAAGACCCCGCATCCTCGTTGTTGTTCCCCTCCCCTTGAATGTAAGGCCAAAAATAAACTAAGTAAATTTAAGAAAAAAAAAGTGGAAGGGCTAAATATGGATTTAGCCCCTATAATCCACCTCATTATTATTGGCTAAAGTGTTCATTTGCCCCTTGAATTATCGTTGAAGGTGCCTAAAATTAACTTTTTGGGCTATTAAACCCAAAAAGATACAAAACTTGGCAATAAACCTCAAATTTAAGAGAGTGAAATGCACAAACATGCTAAAACAAGTGAGATATATATAAAAAAAAAGAATATTATTTTTTTCTCTTTCTCGCTAAAATTGATTTTTCATTTTATTAATAATTAAAACAAAAACCCAACATCACTACCACCTACACCATTCGATACCATTGCCGTGGTCACTACATCATCACCATCACTATGGTCACGATATTGACACCACTGCCGCCTGCATCACCTTCATTAACCACTATCACTACTCTACAACAGCCAATAACATCACCATCACCACTCAATGCCATTGCTGGCACCACCACCACGTAAAACTACACCAAATTTACCCAAAACCACCGTCAACAGCATCATCAACAACATTGCTAACAAAATTTACTACAGCCATAACACCACCATCATTTAGTAGTAGCAAGACTAACACCATCAATCACTGCCACCTGAAAATCACCATTGTATCAACAATACCACTACCATCAATTCAATGCCACTCCTACCATGTCACTATTGGTATTAACCCCAAAATTTACTGCATTAATAAGCAATTATCTGAAAAACCCACACCTATATCAATATCAAATACACAATAACACAACTTATAGTACAATCAGAGATAAAAAAAATGGCATTATAAATTTTTAATGCCAAATTTGCTATTGTTTACGTTTTAAAACAATAAAATTCAAAAGATACAAAATAATTATACATAAAAGATAATATAAACATAAGAAATTATTGATTGGTTAAAAAAATTTCAATTTAATCACCAATAACAAATCAGTGTTTTAACAATATAAAAATTAAAGTAGAAATAAATAGAAATTGAGAAGATAATCTTATTATTCAATTGAACCTGATTTTTTTTTAGTTTTGTTAACAATAATTAATGAGAATTTAAAAGAAGAAGAAGAAGAAGAACTAATCAGCTTCATCAATGGTGGAAATTGCATCAGTCAACTGAATAACTCATAGGAGTAGGTAGAATGGCATGTTAGAAAATTTGAAGCTAAGTCGCGGGTGTATTGTGGGTAAAGTTGTGGGTAAGGTAATGGAGGTGACCAGATCAGTGATGGTGGTGACATAATTTTTATCATCGGTAAAAAAAAAAGGGAAGACTAACTGAAAAAAAAAAAAAGAATGAAAAAGTTGTGGGTAAGGTGGTGAATATGACCAAATCAGGGATTGTAACGACAATGGTGATGGTGGTTGGTAATAGTGGTGGTGTTATTTTATCATTAGTAAAAAAAAAAGAAGAAAAGAAGATGATAAAAAGAAAGTAATGAGATGATAATTATAATTTTATTATTTAAAAATAATTATTTCTACGAATAAAAAATATTTAGTTTTGTAAAAAATGAGAGTGTAACTCACGCTCCCTTCTTTGTTAGAAATTGGGCTGAATTACTAAATTTTGTATGTTTCTGGGTTCCATAGCTCAAAAAGTTAATTTTGGGATTAATTGCACCTTCGATGATAGTTTAGGGGGTAAATTTCCACTTTACCCCTATTATTCAACCCACGTGAACCCTTCTCGCCTGCCTTTCACAGGCCTACAACAGAACAAAAAAAGAAAAAAAGGACGCACTGTTTCAAATTTTGTATAGAAACTAGAAAACTTTTCTTCTTTTTCCCTCTCTCTCTCTCCTCTCCCTCTCTCTTTTCCTGCATTAGCTTTTTCTTTAGATATTTTCATCCTTAATCTAAACTCTTTAGCTTTGGCCTTTATCTTTCTTTCTTTATGTTTATAGGTTCCAAAATGTATGTTGGTAGTAGAAGCCGATCTTATGGCAATCTTGTAGTTAGACGTTGGTGTTTAGCAATTTTATCATGTTTAGTGTTGTTTGAAACCCAGATGGCATCTTCAGCTTTGATATTGAGTATGAGGAACCACCATAAGAAGCAGCATAACAGAAGACCAATGCTACAAGCTAATCAAAGCACTTGCGCATTGTTTGTAGGCACTTGGGTGAAAGATGACACTTACCCTCTTTACCAATCTTCAAATTGTCCAATGATCAGTCCTCAATTTAATTGCAAAATGTACGGCCGTCCAGATTCTGATTACCTCAAGTACAGTTGGAAACCTCTCAACTGTGAGCTCCCAAGGTAAAAATGCCATTAAAAAAAAATGCAAATTTGACAATGGTGTTCTTGTTCTTTTCTAATTGATTTTTGATACACAGATTCAATGGGGCTGAATTTCTACTCAGGCTGAGAGGCAAAACTGTGATGTTCGTGGGCGACTCGCTTGGACGGAATCAATGGGAGTCTTTGATTTGCCTGACCTTATCATCGTTGCCTTCTACAGCTTCTACTCAAATAAGCAGAGGAGATCCTTTTTCCAGCGTCAAGTTCTTGGTACTTTTTCTTTTCTTTTCTTTTTCTTTTCAAAAAAAAAAAAAAGCTTCGGATGAAGTTAAGCAACCAATGGCATAGCAAATAGAAGCTAATAAATGAAATATCATATCCACCAGCTGGGTTGCACTATTATTATGCTATGATTGAGACTTTTATCATCTTAAATCATGCAAGGTGATTGATTATACAGTACATATTCATGGGATTTTAGTTAGTGTTGGTATAATTGTATTTTGTGTGTTTCCAGTGCTTTTAAGTTCAATCAAAAGGCAGAATAGCCCTTGTGGTTATGGATGCCAACTCATTTTTTGGGCCCGCTAGGAAATATGTTACCAATGAATAGAATGTGTACCTCTTTCTTATGGATTCACAGCTAATCTACCGAGTGAAAAAGGAGCATACTAGGCTGGGCATGTTTTCCCTATAGTTATTCAATTGGTAAAATTTGTGCAGGATTATGGTGTGTCAGTAGCATATTACAAAGCTCCATATCTGGTAGACATAGATGTGGTGCAAGGGAAAAGAATCCTACGGTTAGAGGATATTTCAGGCAACGGAAATGTGTGGAGGAATGCAGATGTTTTGGTGTTTAACACTGGTCACTGGTGGAGTCATCAAAGCTCTAATCAAGGGTTAGTAATGTTTTTTCCTTCATATGATAAGGGATTTCTTTTTTTCCATGAAAAGAAAACGATTTTTTTTTAAAATTTTGATGGCGCAGATGGGATTATATGGAATCAGGAGGTACCTATTACCAAGATATGGATCGTTTGGTTGCTTTGGAAAAGGCATTAAGAACATGGGCCAATTGGGTTGATTCCAATATCGACACTTCTGCTACAACTCTCTTTTTCCAATCTATATCCCCGACACATTACAAGTAACCATCCCTCTCTCTCTCTATCTCTCTCACGCACATTATTTTGCTTTTTTGGAGTGTGGTGCTATTGATGGTAACATAGCTCGTGTCTCCAAGCACTAAAAATTCGGTCCAACAATTAATCGTTAGCTGTAATCAGGTTTTTAAGTGGGCCCAATAATGTGTTGGAAGACCCTAAGCGGTACTTGCCAATTTCAATTGAATGAAAAAACAAATTGCAACCAGCACTACCTTAGCTTGGCTGTTTAAATTTTAATTTTGTTGGAGTTTGCATATTAAACTTTAATTTATTTTCTTAATTATTAAATTTTTATTTGAACTTCATTTATTAGTCATTTAGATATATTTTATATCTCAAAAATTATAACATTAATATATATAATTTTGAAATTTTAATTTTTTAAATTAATAAAAATTAAGAATTATTATGTACTTGTAAACTTAAAAAATTAATAATGTAAACCCATAAAGATTAACAATAAAATCTAGTTAAATGATAAAATCACTATTTACATAAAAAATAATTTACGGATATGAACATATATTTTACTTTTTAAAAAAATAAAGTCAAATACTAGAAATAAATGTTTATTTATATCTTTTCAATACTAAACATTATATTTAAATTTAAATAAGTGCACATGTGATATTATTGTTTAACTATCATAATTGTGGAGTAAATTAGGATTAGATAGATCATATATATTTTAATTGAGTGTTTAATACTAAAAAGATAATAATTGAAATTAAGTATTAAAATTAAAATAAAATTAAAGTTTGGTGATCACATATACATTTAATTCTATTTTGAGTGAGGTAGAAAATAATGTGAAGAATATTTTTGAAATATTTTTTCTGTGGTTGTCACATTATTAAAACTCTATAAAATGACTTATTGGTAAAATTCTAACTAGAAGTTTGGTGACTAAAAACAAATAAACCAAAGTTTAGTAATAAAACTGTAATAAAGTGAAAAAAAAGTTCGGCTGCCACATACATTAATTCCCATTGTGAGGGATAATCATGCTTAGTTGCAGTCTGAATACGTCTCTGTGGGTTCAGTAACTCCAATTAAATTATGGAAGAAAATTATAAATTCAATTCAAAAAAAAGAACATTGTATTTAAGTTAAATTTAGAGTTTAATTTAATATTTTAATTTTTGAAGAATACCTTCTATATTCTGAATGAAGACATATTTTATTCTGAATAAATAAAATATGTAAAAGTATTTTTATTGAAATATAAAGGGGGAAAGCACATCTTTTATCCCTATAATTTAAAATTGTAATAAAACTAGTTTTGTGGTTTTTTTTTAAAAATTTTTTAATTTGTCGTAGTTTGGATATCAAATTTTAATTGTTTTTTTTTAAATTACTAAATTTTTATTTAAAGTTTACTGGTATGTCACCTAGCGGAATTTTGATAACATTATGATCCAATAAAGAATATTTTAGAAACATCTCCATGTCCCACCTCATTTAAAATAGGATTAAATGCGAATGTTGCCTCTAAATTTTAATTTTATTTCAATTTATATCTTTTAGTATTAAGCATTCAATTTAAATATCTATGACCTATCTATCTTTAATTTGCTCCATAATTTATGATATTTAAATAATAATATCACATGTGCATTTAATTTAATTTAAATAGAATGTTTGGTATTAAAAATGATATAAATAAAACATTCGTTTCTATTCTCTGGATGTTGTTATTTTTACAAAGCAAAACATATATTTAAAATAACAACATCCAGAGAATAGAAGTCAAAAATTTTATTTAACTTTAAAATAATCAAAAAAATTAAAAATCAAATTATTTTATCTTATTGATTGAGAAAAATTGAAGTGTTATTTTTTTTTAAATAGAATAGAGAATATTTGGTTTACTAAAATACTATAGAAATTTAAGAAAATGAATAAAATGTTGATGAAATTATAATTACAAAATAAAAAAAATATTAAATTAAACAAAACCTTAGGTGAAAAATGTAATTTAGTTTTTAACATTTGTATTGGATACCGACTGTCTAAAGTGCAATTGCATTTTTTTTTTTTTTTGCGAGGTGTTGTCTATTAGGATTCCATAAGATCAAGAGTGTAGTTATTAGCAGGAAAGGATATATATTTTATATTCTATTGGTGTGAGGAGACATTATATTTTATATATTTTATATTTTATAAAATTTCTAGTGAAACACCACATAAATGAATTCCACATAAATAGTAAACACTGCAAAATTTGAATCTAAAATCTTAAAATTTCAGCGACTCAGCTGAAATTTTATGTTGGTCTCATTGGCTGAGTGCAATTGCATTTTGGATATGTTGTTCTCGTACACATTGATTAAAAATAAACACTAATAGATGGGTCCATTAGATCAAATTAATGAATTTCATTTCAAGTTTAGAAAAGTCTAAATCTGCCGACAAGCTTCAAAGCCCTATCACATGCAGTACCATTCACATGTACATCATACTGTCGGTGGTCATGGTGCTAGGGTACTTTTCCCTTTCGCCCAGTGGTCATCAGGGATTGCAGGTTTGTGTTTGTCTTTTTTATTCATTTATTTTTCTAATGTTGAAGACTGACGAGGGAGCAAAATTTGTAGTCCTTGACATCTTATATTTTAAGGTAGCGGCCACTGAAAAACTGAATGGATGATAACATACGATGCTGATGTCTTTTGCTTGTAAATAACATTTTTTTTCCCTAAATGCCATATAATGTTTGTGCAATTAACATGTAAATATATCAAAGAAGTGAAATATGATGATTAATTATTGTAAAAATGGCATTATTTGACAGTCCCAGTGATTGGATCGCCGGGGCAGCGGTGGCTGGCACAAGAAATTGTTACGGCGAGAAGGAACCTATGAGTGAAACAATGAACCCAGGAGCATACCCTGATCAAATGAGGGTATTGGATGATGTAATTAGGGACATGCATACCCCTACATATTTGTTGGACATTACAATGCTCTCGGAGCTAAGAAAAGATTGCCACCCATCAATATATAGTGGTGACCTTAGCCCTGAGCAGAGGGCTAACCCAGGCCGCTCTGCTGACTGTAGCCACTGGTGTCTTCCTGGACTGCCTGATACTTGGAATCAACTATTCTACACAGCTTTGTTCTTTTAGGTCTAATGTAATGCGTTAACCGTTTCTTACTTGCTACTAATCTTAGCTATACATACTATGAGAGGATGCGGAATTGCGACCCTCTGAATCATTAAACTATATTGATTCTTCTGTTAGAAATCAATTGTAGCATCCATTCTAACTAGCTGTAAATGGTATTATTTTCCAGTACTATTTTTTTTTTTTTGGTTAAGCATCCTGAAGAAAATTTGTTATTTTGCTTCGATTTTTTGTTTTTTATAGTTCTTTTGTGTTTTGCTAGTAGTAAGACGAGGCAAATATGTGGGTGGCATCTTTCCTTGCACTATGCATGGATTGAGGGGAAGTAAGGGAAATGAAAGGGAATGGAAGAAAAATTAATTTTCATTTTATTTGGCTATTGAAAATTTTTATAAAGGGAAGGAAATTGGAAAATAATTATTCTCTTCATTTCTTTTTATTACACCCCAATTTGGAGTGTAAAAAAATTCAACTCCTAAAATATATTATAATTTAAAATTATATTTCATTTTCAAACATTTCCTCTTCTCTTTTCTTTATTAATTATTTTTAAATTACCAAATATAACATATATAATTTTTAATCCTTTTCCTTCCCTTCTTTCTATGGTTGTCATGCATAGTGTTAGACAAATTGATCAGCCTTTTAGCCATCAAATGTAAAAAAAAAAAAAAAAAAAAAAAAAGTGCAAATATCTGGCATTTACTGATGAGAATTTTTTCAAAAATGTCCAATTTTAGACTTTATTACTAAAATGCATTTAGTTTTCATTTCTTACACTTTTACTTCAATCCCTTTTTTTCTTTACCTTTTTTTTAATTTTTATTTTCTTTTTTACCTCTTTTTATTTTCACCTTTTTCCTTCCTTTTTTCTTTTTCT
>CATIWM010550991.1:0-10499 GCA_949671775.1 Mallotus repandus
AGTGATAAATGTCGCTACTCACAACATCTACAGTGACATCGCGAGTAGTGATAATGACTATAATATCCTTTTAATTTTTTAAAATTTTAATTTTTTTGAAATCTAAAATCTAAGTTGCACACGAATGAACCTGTTGTATAAGGGATTTAAACACCTGTAGTCTAAAAATTTTTTTAATAATTTAATTAAAAAAATATCCCAATAGCATTATTGACTTTTATCGCAACCCATGAAGCACTGTACCCTGACGAGAAGCGACATAAGTCATTTACCATATATATATGGAAAACAAGTTTGATGCGATTAATCACAATTTAACAGAAACACATTGTAAAGCAGAAAACTTAGCCTATGATCATGATGTATTTATTAAATTCCTCATTGCTTGTCTAATCTAATCTATTCAAATACAAGATCGGATTTGAAATATTCCTCAAGTTCTAAAAATATCTTTATACATACGAGCAACATCCTGATTAAAAAATTATTACCATGCAATGCTGGTAAAGTCTGTAGCCATAACTCATTTACAGGTAACTTCAATTATACAATTCTCCAGCAGAAGTTTTCAATGAGAGCAGTAATTTGAAAAGTCTTGATTAGAATAGTCAGTTCTTCCTCTCAAAATAAATTTTGTTCGAGTGGCATGGTTTAGCTTTAAGCAGAGCGTTCAGAACAAATACAAATATAACTCAGTTTGTAATTGCAAATTAATTAGGTCGGATATATCACTTCAAGAAATTAGCACCTATGTAATGAATATTTTTGACAAACTCCATGCTGTCACAAATTTGTGAAGATAGATCTATGATGGGAGTACAAATTGGTTACCAGCTCAAGGTGATTATGAAATATAAAGTTTGATTTTTGTCGCCGTCAATTTATTATGCAATTTATCAATACCTAGGCAATATGACCTCACTATTAATAAAATATATATATTTTATTGCAAGCGTTAGATCATATAACCTCTCTATTAATAAAAAAAATTATTTAGACATAAATTACGACAAAATTGTTAAGACATACATGAGTGTTAAACAAAAATTGGTCACCGATTTTTTTCATCCTACACCGCTCAGAGTGATCTCTACAGAATATTTACAAAGATATTCCAAGAGATAAGATCATTAATTTTTTATTTCTTCAAAACAAACTAGTATAGGCTAAAAAAATTGTTGAATTATGTATGTGTACTCTGCACAGAACTTTTCAAAACTAGTGTGTATATATATATATTTATATGCTTGAATTCAATGTTTGATAGGAATTGGCAAGTCAACTGGCTAAAAACTCAAGAATGATTATTTTAGCTAGTTGACTTAACTAAATGTTATATAAAATTATAAAAGTAAATAAGCTCGTGCAATCACGTTGCTTCAAAGCACCAAAATCCTACCAAATACTTCAACCATAAGTCCATTTTAGCTTATAGATCGTGTTTGCCACCTTCTTATGATCTATATTCTATATAATTTGCTTCTTTTATCCATCTTTCTCTTGTGCAAATACCAAACAAAAGATATGGCCTCACTAGCCCCACTCCATTTACTTTCATCATATCTCGTAGTGTACCTTTTTTTAAACTTTCAAGCTCATGCAGCCGACTACAAGCCCTTAACAAGTTATCTGCCAAGAAATTCTAAGAAAGTCCTGAACACTATAGACTCATGCTGGCGTACAAATCCCAAATGGGCATCCAACCGCCAAGCCTTGGCCGACTGCGCTGTAGGTTTTGGCAAGGGCGCCATTGGAGGGAAATTCGGAGCTATATACGTAGTGACCATTTCATTTGATAATCCGGCCAACCCCCAGCCAGGAACACTTAGATATGGCGTTATCCAAACAAGGCCTCTATGGATAATTTTTGCCAAGAATATGGTAATTAATCTTAAAAATGAGCTTATAGTTAATAGTTTCAAGACTATAGACGGAAGAGGGGCTAAAGTAGAGATTTCAAATGGACCTTGCATAACAATTCAAGGTGTCAGCCACGTTATTATACATGGGATAAGCATTCATGATTGTAAGCCAGGGAAATCAGGCATGGTTAGGAGCAGTCCTACGCATGTCGGACAGCGTAGAGGCTCTGATGGGGATGCCATTGCTATATTTGCTTCTTCAAATGTTTGGATCGACCATTGCTACATTGCTCATTCCACAGACGGGCTAATTGACGTGATCCATGCTTCAACTGGAGTTACCATCTCTAATAACTACTTTGCACAACATGACAAGGTAATGTACTTATTTCAATTTTCCTGATTTCCTTATTCCTGAAACCAAAGCCTGTGTGTTGCTTGTGTCTTAATTACTGTATTCTTCTGTACTGAACAAGTATTAATTGGCACAAATTAACAGGTGATGTTGCTTGGACACAATGATGGGTATTCCGCTGATAAAGTAATGAAAGTAACAATAGCCTTCAACCACTTTGGCACTGGACTTATTGAGAGGATGCCAAGGTACGTACGCAAGAAAAAGAATCTGATAGCTACTGATTTGATTTCCAATGTGTTTAATAGAGCTGAATCTGATATGAAACTTGGTGCATATACATATATATTGATATTGCAGGGTCAGATTTGGTTATGCCCATGTTGCCAACAATAGATATGATGAATGGAAAATGTATGCAATTGGTGGTAGTGCTAATCCAACTATCTTTAGTGAAGGGAACTACTTTATTGCTCCTGATGATTATTCTTCAAAGCAGGTATATACATATATATAAAAGTTCATGACAAGATAAACAGATATACATATGAAGATTAGTGTCGCAGTTGTTGGACTTTTATTTTGATTAAGAAGAGCCACCAATGATGCGATTACTTGTTGTGGAACAGATTACCAAGAGAGAAGCGAAAAGTGGTTGGAAGAATTGGAAATGGAGATCTTCTAAAGATATGTTCATGAATGGAGCTTATTTTGTGCAATCTGGATATGGAAGTATTGTTCCACCTTATTCAAGACCTCAATCATTTCCTGTCGCTCCAGGATCATTGGTTCCGGCTTTAACATCTGATGCAGGTCCATTAAAATGTGTCGTTGGTAAATCCTGTGGATATTAGTCCCCATTTTGCCAAAATCTATTTTGCTCTTCTTGTAATTTTTGCTTCTTCCTTTTTACTTTCCTAAAAAGTGCTCAACTGGGAAGCATGTATCACCTAGTAGCACTTGATAGTTGCGTTATCTGAAACTTGTACATCATATACTACAGTTATAACTTTTAACTGATAATAGTATTAATTATGTGATACAACCTGGAAATTATCCATCAAAAGCTGCGGCATTTTCATCAATTAATGGAACATTACATCCCAGAATTAATATTAGTCTCTCTAATTAATTAAGCATTACATTAATTATAAACTCAATAGCTAAACAAAACAATGTATGTAAGCGTAGAACCGGAGAAACATAACCCAATTTGATAAATAAGAAAAGAAAAAGGTTCTAAAGAATAAAGTATGATGTTTGCTTTATTTGATGGGTTTCATCAGAAAAGCCTATTCTCATTGCTTTGAACCCCACATGTTACTGGTGCTTTAGCTCTTACTTTCTTCCAATACCATAGGCCAGCACCAACTCCTAAGACCCCAGCAGCTGAAACTCCTGTTACTGTCCCTGTTCCACAAAATGGAAACATCAAAACTAATCCTGATGTTTCAATTAATTTTTAGATCCACAAGATCAAATAAGATATTGGAACCGTAAATCATATTAAAAGTGAATGTATACTAGACCTGCAATGACTCCTGCCCTGCTGTGCATCCTAGAAGTGCCATTATCTGCAGTTCCCGAGTTGTTAGGAAAGGTAGAAGCTATAAGACAATTCTGGTTTTAGATTGACCAAAAAAAATTTTGGCTTAGACAATTTCCAGAACATACCTTTACAGTAAGTGGTGACATTTCTGTTGGTACACAAGCACAAGAAATTCTGTGATTGCGTGTCAAATCCACAAGTTCCACCTCCTTTAGTCATGTCCTGACATTCAAGGCAATGGGTAGTGACAGGAATATCAAAATCAATCCTGATACCATATTCAGGAACTTGATCATAAGGAGAATTAGCACCGGTATTTCTCCAATAAATGCTGGTGTAACTGGCACAATATTTGAGCATAAGCCTTAAAGATTCGGTTGCTTTGGGGTAGTAAGAGCAGCAAGAACTTGCCCCCAGTGCAGTAGCACATCCTGGAAGGTGCCTGCACAGGTAACTTGCACTATCACATGTAGAATCACACTGATCAGGAAACCTTTCACAAAAGATAGGCTTAGGCTCAACGATCACATTCTCTTCACTGCAGTTGAAGAAGAGATAGTCGTTTTCAGAGGAAAGCGTAAAATGTGTACTTGTATCAAGGCTAAATGGCCTAGTTGCCCTGAAGTGACTACCATCTTGGCAATTCCACATGAAAGGATCCGTGACAATGATATGCGGATCAGTGTAGGTGATGCTATGAACTAGGTATCTCCCAGAAGGCGTTCGAAACTCAAGATTGCCAGAATTAGAGCAAACAAGCATGTGCCTGTAGTAAGGGCTGCCGCAGCCATCATCAATGCCAAACGGATAGTTTATGGGAATAGTGCCACAAGAGTTTCTGCAATGGGCAGCTTGAGCTGTTGTGAGGCTAAAACATGGAAGATTAATAAGCAAGACGAATAAGTAACATAAGGAGTGATAAAAACAAGAATATGGTAGGGTTTTGCAAAGATGTAGATAACCCATTAGAGATTTTATTGATTTTTTTTAAAATGAAGAATTCTTGGTTATGGTATCATGGTGTGGTGGGTGGTTTAATTAAGGATAACAGTGAAATGAATAAAGTGAAACCTTAATGAGTGACAGAGGCATATAGAATCTCTAAGCATTCTTTAATTTTTGTGGTCTCTTTTTCTTTTCTCTTCTTTTTCTTTTTCTTTTGTTTGCAGCAATGTTTGCTTTGCCTTTTCCTTTGAGCAAGAAAATGATTACTCAGAAGGTTACAGAGAGAGAATATTGAGAAATAGAATGATTAATGAGCATGTGAGTGAGTGAGTTCAGCAAAAGTAAAAGGCTTATTTCTACCATCAATCGACTATGATCCATGCCGCGGACTTGGAGAACTGAAATGGCAGATATGGGTCTAGAAATTTGGTCTGAAATGTAAGCATGGATCACAAAATATAAAATAATGATAAAAAAGCCCAATTCAGTAAATGTCAGGCAGGGCTACTGCTACAGATTAATGGTGCCAGGAATTAAGCCACCATTTATATGGAGGGCCTATTATCCACATAATTTGTTGATTCCCATATATAGCAAGGCTTCACTTCTCAATCTCCTCTTCTTCAAGATTAATCATTTAAAGTTTTAAATATAAAACATTCAAATTTGTTATCCTTAGAGTGCATGTGAGTGTATATATACATATGTTCAGTGTACGTAATATATAGCTTATATGTTGATAAGTTTGATTGGAAGAAAGGTTCTTCCTCACTGTCTGAAACTCTGTATTCATCGATTATATGCTAGTGGATAAAGTTTGGTGTCCTGCAGTGTCTCACGGAACCGTGAAATTATTTTTTCTTCCTTATTGAATGGACAAAAATGAAAAGAAATTTTTTGATGTGTTATGGGCTGTGACATGTATTATTAACGCTTAAAGTGTTATTTGGGTTCAACATAGGTTTTGAAGAATCAAACTGTACTAAAAAAACTGAAACGAAAATTTCTAAAGTTAAAAATTTTCATTCATCATTTGACTTTCTCCTAACCAAATTGTCCTCAAATTTTGTATTGAGAGAGAATTTGGAAATTTTGAATTTTCCGAACTGAAATTCGTTCTGAACCGTTCCAAATTATACCGAAACTAGAACCGATAATTTAATAAAATTAGAGTTATATATACAATTATATTATAAAGATCATTAACATTATATTATAAAATTTTTTTGAAATAATTATGTTCAATTTATTGATATTGAACCTACTAATTTTTAACATGTAATCTAAAATAATGTCATTTTAATTATTTAAAATAAAAAATTTCACTCATCAATCAAATTATTTTAAATCACAAAAAAATTTTAAATTAGTAAATAGCATTTTAGAATATTATAATATAATTTATGTTAAAAAATTTGAATTCACTTTCAATAATAAAATTATAATATAATATACTTTTTTAATAGCTATGTATTATTATTATTTATATAAATTTTTCATAAAAAATAATAATTGTAATGTATATTAGAATGTTTTATAGTGAAAAAAATAATGATAAATAAAAATATAAAAATCGTCTAATTTTAAGATAAAATTATGAAATGATTCGTAATTTAACAGTTCAATTTGAATTATATCTTGAATTATATCTTTACTTATTTTTAAATTAGAGATGAATTGATCTCCAGACATAATTGAACTAAAAATTTTAATCCGAAGAAGAGTTGATCTTTGAATTGAATTGAACCAAAAATTTTAATCTTCAAACTGAAATGAACTAAAAATTTGGAATAATTTTGGAGTCTTAATTCTTAAATCTCTAATATTTTGAACCAATTCCGAAGAATTACATTTTCTGTACTAAACTGAACGGCGCTCATCCCTAAATATTTTATCCAATAATTAGATGTAAGATGCATATGTTAAGTGCTTTATATTTGACCAATAAAAATAAAATATCTATTTTTATTTCACACATCTAACATTAGGTGTAATGCATTGAATGTATATAAAAATGTATGCTGAATATTTTGTAATTTATTTTTATGTTAATTATTTCTTGGTTGAGAGCGGTCAATATCCATCAATTGTACTTATCCATTAATATTTCAGGTTCTTACAGCGAGGGCTGCTGCAGTGACAAAGAAGAAGAAGAAGAAAATTGAATACGAAATTGGAGAGTGTAGCAGCTGTTGTACGCTGTTTTGTGCGTGAAGTTGGAAATTTAGAGTCTAATCTATAAATGCAAAACTTTGAAAAAGCAATCTATCTCTAGCCGGTCCTATTGACAAATTAAGAGTCACACGCATCTGTCCAGCTAGCTACCCATTTTTTGAGATGAGATGGTTTAATTTTTCAGTGTCAGGGAGAGCAAAAGAAATGAATTTCTTGTTCACATCTTTTATCAATTAAATTAGTCGTAAGAAACAGCTAGCTATCTATATACTATATATATACACGGGGTATATGAATACTGCAATAAACATCAATCACCATAACTATCATAAATTTAGGGAAAATTAATGAATTTAATTTAATTAATTTCTCCTAGTTTTCCAGCTAGCTCGTCAAAGGAAGTACGTAAGGGGATTGAAAATGCATATTATCAAGTTACATGCACACTACTCACGTGGACATGGGTCATGATCATGAGGATGAAGTGATCAGGTTGTGGAAGAGGGTATTGTTGCACTATATTCCAAGATAAGAGCTAGCTGTAATTGTTTACTTCATCTGCAACTCGGCAAGAAAAATCTGTAGAATGTTAGGGTTGAGAATCATACACATAAACATGACCAGATTAAAAAATAATATATGAAATTATATCAAAGATGATTGGGCCTTGATTTCGGACCATTAAAAAAATGAAGAAAGGGGTTATATTTATATAGTATGAACGTGATATGCTTAGCTAGCTAATTAAAATCTGCCGTAAAAAGTCTACCGAATTGCATAGTTTTGTGACTTTTGTCGATGAAAAGTCCTAGTTTTGAACGTCTAAATACAACATTATATATATTTTCCAAATTTCAACTTTTCTCAGTTAATATCTGGATGGATGGCCGACAGAGGAGAGCAACGTGCGTGCACTCGCAGTTTGATTGATTGGAGACTCCTCCGGAGTTAGATTGCTCTATTTTCATAAGTTTGTTGATAATTGAAAGCTTCTTTCTTTTATTTTTCTTTTTCATACAAGAATATCAAATAGAAAAGTCATTAGTATCTTTAAATTAAATTAATGATTATTGCAATTTAGTTTTTCATAATAACTTTTGTATTTTCAATTTTTATTATTATTACTGACAAGGTGTGTATTGACTATATTATAAATTTCTTATATAATTTCCATTATCAATAGAAATATAAAAAGTACCAATTTAATTTAAAAAATAGAATAAACTTAAGTAATAGTTTGAATTTGAAACGTAATATATGTAGTGACTTTAAATTAGTTGTTATGCGATTTTTATTATATTTGTGTTTCTATCTAAATCGATCCAAATTAATTAAAATTTAATAATTTTTATATTATGATGATTCGAATAAAAAAATTCAGTAAAATTTTTTTATTTAGTTTATTATTTTATGGTCAAATATTAAAGCTTATACATAACAAAACTTCAATTGATTCCAATTATTTAGTTGTCTTTTCTACTCTTTTTCATAAATGATGATGTTTCCTACCATGAATTATTATGTTTGGGTCAATGAGACATCTCAGATCGATTTTGATCATATTTTGGAGGCTTATATCATATCGTATATGCTTAACTAAATGCAGAACCACCTAATCTATTGGACCATTTTAGCCACTTGTTTAATACCAACTACTCAATTTAGAGAAAGCCATACTCGATCACAGTTAGAAATTTAAGTCTAAATGCGTCAGCAGATGATCAAAGATAAGCATGGAGCACCAATAGAGGAAGCTATTGGTTTCAAATTGTTGGGACCAATTAGTATTTTGCTTGTATTTGTAAAATTGTAGTGCCAGGAAAAGCACAGCCATGACTAAAACCAGGAAAAAGTATGTTGTTTCTTTGACAACGAGTGATGGGCTCTTTTCTAAATTTAAAGTTATCTTTGTCAAATTTTGGAATTATTTTTTGCACTATATATATATATATATATATGGCTATTATACATATGATCTTGCATTTCTGTGGATCTCAAAAGGATTTGAAATTAAGAGAATTCTCTTTGAAACTACGTAAACAAACTAAAGAAAATAATACCAAAAGATATTGGAAAAAAAGGATCTGGGATGACATGTACTCAAATAGGAGAGTTATGTCCAATTAGAATTAGTCATTTTGTATTAGCATAAGCAAGCGATGCCTATTGATTATTCTTATCGGGAAGTCAAAATTCAAACCAACCTATCCATTATAAATATATTTTACTGGAGTAACAAGAAGGTAGAGAATTGTTCCCACCTAAGTTAAATTTTGGCTTAAATATTAGTATATGCAGTGGTGTTAAATTAACTTTTAAGAGATATTTATTGCTTTTATAATCCAATTCTAGTCAAACCGAATTTATAAAAATCTAGTATACTAACAATATATACATATTCATATATATACTAATTATTATAAAATTTTAACCCAATGAGTCTCATGAAATATTTGTTTTGAATTGTGTATACGTAGTATATTTGCAGACACCAAAAAAAAAATATTATATGATCAACATTTATCTCATGTGTCACTTAATATATATATATATATGTCTCCAAATTGCCTAAATTGTTTTTTTAATAAAATAGCTTTGGGACTTTCATAGTTAAAGAAGAAGCCAACGATCTGTGATTCTGAAAGTTATTTTGTGATTTTCAGTTCAAAAGATGAAATATGTTTGAAATATGTTTTGTATATGATGGTTCTTATGAAAATATAACTTAACAACTTGAAAATTGTAAAATGCGAATCATAATTTCTGGGGACACTCTTCTCTTAATTAATATCAAAGAACAAACAAAAGATCTTGAAAATGAGATTAAGTAAAAGTTAGAGAAGCAACAAAGAACTAATTAAGATTAAATTAAGCTAAAACTTAAAAAAAAAAAAGAAAAAAAAAGGGAGAGACGATATATATTACATATATGATGTGAAAAGTATCGAGAAGATTAAAGATTTGCAACAACACGCAAACATATTGTCCGAATAATGCCGTTTCCTTGATGGCTGTTTGAAGTGCATTTTCCATGGATTCCAAGCTGTCAAAACCTAACCTCAGACCCAATTTCTACGTCATGCAGGTAAGCCACGTGAGATGGTGTATCAAAATGGTCGATTAACATCTTAGTCAACTATGTCTTTTTCTTCTATGTTGATCTTCTTTTTCTCTTCTCTTTGAAATTCTACATTGTTTAAGCTAATTGGGTATTGACGTTTCTTTATATTTAACCCATACTCTATTGCACAATTGAATTAGTTTATGTGCTGAAGTTTTTATTTCTGTTTTCAAAGAAACAAAAATATTTATTTATTTATTTTTAAAAAGTAAAAAATTACTAACTATAGTTAGAATCAGTTGATAAAAACTGTTTTTAATTTAATGATGTTTTAGATTGTAGTATTGTATTAAATTAGTTGTTACAATTTTTATTATTTTTGTAGTTTCTATTCAGATCGAATTATATTAGTTAGAGTATTCCAGTGAATCTAACTATCTATCGTTCATATAGTAAAGAAAAATAAAACCAAGTAAAAGTTGAAAGAAAGTGAAAAATTAATAATAAGAATATACCCAAAAATAAATGATTTCTTTCAATTTCTTGAATATG